>JABUQX010069470.1:0-12337 GCA_015478945.1 Trachelipus rathkii
TATTTAATTTATCGCCACAAAAATTATTATTTAAATAAATCTTTAATTTTAATCAAATTTTATAATATTTAATAGTTTAAAATTTATAAATTTATAATTAATATATAATATCTATTTGCCTGAAGTTCTTGGTGCAAATGTTCTAAAAATTTCAATTATATAAAATGAAGACATAAAGTATTATTAAAATATTAATTCTGGTATAATGTGGATTGTTTACGTTTTAGGTTTTAGTTAGTACCGAAATTTATCAAAATAAATTACTATTTTATAACGTTTTCAAAATTATAAATTTATTATTACTATTATCTTATATATGAAGAATATTTATAATATAGCGATGGAAATGGTATCCGGATCGTTTTTTCACAAATACATTATGAGATGAATTAATATTTATTTATATTGTATCTAATAAAAAAATTAAGACATGAATACCACAAGTGTTTATCCTGTTAACAGCGTAAATGAATCTGTCGTTAAAAAGTAACAAGTGCCGCTGAGCAGGACACGCCTTTTAAAAAAGACAGATACGCAGGTACTACCATAACTTCGTTATACTATTACTTATTATTCATTAATTATATAATATTGATAATATTAATTTATTTCCAATATATATAACTTGCATATATGCTAAATTATAAAATATGGAAAAAACTTAAGTTTAAAGTTATATTTTTCCCTAATAATACTTCTGTAGGCTTGTACAATAATAATTTCTTCATAACACATCATATGCACAATATCTAGTGTCATTATTTTCTTTAATTATAATAACAATGAAAATTAAAATGATTATTTTTATTTTTATATTACTATAACTATAAAATAATTTTATATAATTGAACCAAGTTCTAAAGTATTACATGCATAACAAATATTAGGAAAACAATTACCATTAGAAGAAGAAAGAATATTATACATCCCGCACGCCTCTTAAAACGAGACACTAAGATAATTCTGTGAGCGGAAATTGATCTTAAATTTTCAGGATTAAAGAAAAAAGCTATGTTACAGAATAACTTATTAAAACTGAATAAAGATTCAAAACTATTAAATTCCAAAAAAACGCCTTTGTCAAAAAAATTATTCTTTCTTAAAGAAAAGTTATTCACCTTTTAAAAAAATTTACCAAACCAATATAATAAATTAATTATTTATTTTTATTATTTTTCAGATATTATTAAACATGCAACATTAAAAAAGAATTATCTATTATATTTATATATTTTGTTTAAATTATCTTTATTTCTTTATATTATGTATTATTATTTGGTTATACTTATGAAAACGGTGAAATGTTTATTGACATATATTATAATATTTATTAAATATTAATTATTATCATCTAGTATTTTATTTACTTGATTATTTTATACATGTAATATATAATTTATCTAATTATTTCTTCATATAGCTATGCATATTATTATTTTATCCCTGAGCTATTAATATTATCATCTTAATTCACTTCTAATATCTTAAAAAATTTATTTGAAGGTATAATTCATTTAAAATATATATTGTGTTTGGTATGTGAGTTTAATTATGTAAATTTGTGACTTTCTTCATCTAGGACTTTATTTATATACAAATTTGATTTTTTTGATATTATTTATTTCGTTATTTGGTTATATGGTTGCCATGGTTATTATTTTTTATTGTTATATTAGGTTATTGTTTATTATTGTTATTGTTAATTTATTGTTATTTGTTATTATTTTTTATTTGATATAAATAAAGTTCTTTCTAGAGAGTTTATATTGGATATATGTGTTATTTTTAGTTATTGTTTATTTATGGGGTTATTGGGTTATTGTCACTCTTATGAGTTCTAATGTTAGTTATCAATTATGCGAGCTTAATTGCTAAATTGTCTATACGAGTCAATTAATTCCATTAAATTTCAACCTTATTTAAATAATGAATAATTATTACTTTTAAATCGATTAATATTGTAATTAATTTCACACTCAGCAGGACATCAATATTCAAAATTTATGTTATTTGATTCGCCGTACGGCGATATGAACTATTGTCAATTACATATGATTTATTTATTTTTTACTTATGATTTTGGTGTAATTTTTATTATTGGGTCGCTCAAGAGTTTAAATTATTATTATATTACTTAAAAGTTATTTATTTTTACTAATTATTTATTTAATTTAATTAATCTTTATTATTATATTTATAAATTATTAATTATTGTATTATTATCTTTTAATATTTATTGTTTATTTATTATATATTTATTAATTATATATATATTTTATTATATTATTTAATTTTTATTAATAACTATTATTTATTTAATTATTATATTGACATTTAAATTCTTATTTATCTCTGATACACTATTATAATTATTAATATTTTATTTATTAAAATTATTTAATTGTTTATTTACTTATTTTTGGTATTACATTTAAATTATAATAAGGAGTTTCACCATTAATGCGATTTGATTATTATTATTTAATTATAATTATTATTAATATTATTTAAATATAATATTATTATTATTTTTATTATTATTATTTAATTATAAATTATTAGTTTTAATGTTTTCAAATTATTTTTAGTAAAATTTAATTATAAATTATTAATTGTTAATATATAGATTTATGATATAATTATAAACTACTAAATAATAATAGTAATAAATCAAATCTTAATAATATATATAATAGTATGAATAATATAAATAATAATCGAATAATATATATATAAATAATATAATAAATAACAGTTAACTAATTTAATTTACAAATTAATAATTTAAAATAAAATATATAATAAATTTATATTAAGTTATTAATTCAATATAATAAAATCAATATATAGATAGATTAAATAAAAATTAATTAATTGAATTGTTGACAATACACGAAATAAAATTAACACATCATTGGAATTATCATATTACTTACTTAATAATTAAATTCATCATTTAAATATGACATAAATATATATATAAATAAATAAATCAATTAAAACAATCTATATAATAAAAAATTATTCACAATAAGTTTGTTGTAATAGTAAAGAGTAGAGTAATAAAAAAATAATATTAAGTGAAAATTAATAATGAATACCACTAATAAATACGAAAAAACGAATTTAATTAAAATAATATTTACACAAATTAACAATATTAACTTTTGAAAATAATATAGATTAATTAAAAAAAAATAAAATAATATAATAATCAATGTTAATTTATATCAAAAATAATAAATAATAATACATTTAATAAAATTAATAATAAGAATTAGAATATAACTTTATATAAAAGAAAATATCATAATATCATAATTAAATAATATATAAATAAATAATTAATAATTCAACAAAATAAATTTATAATAATTAAATAATAAATAATTTAAAAATAATACAATAAATAATTAATATAAATACAAATCTGATCAATAACATTATTAATATTAAATTAATTATAATTAAATATTAATATATATGAGATAATATGAAATATATAATATAAATTTAATATAATTATCAATAAAATATTTACCTATCTTTAAGGATAATCAATGAAGTACAAAAATATTTTTATTAACAAGGATCAATCAAACATTCCCAATAGCCTGAGGTAAAACTAAATAACAGTTAAACAAAATAGTTACATTAATTAACAATTAACAATAATAACAATACAATAATACACAATAACAATTTCCTCAATAAAAAGATTTCACTTTTCAAATAGGCAATATTCCAATAATTTAATCGAAAGCATACCTTATACAACAAGTGTGAGGAAATTTATAATTTCTTCATTACAATTAATAATTATTACAGACTAATATAAAACAACAAAATAATAACAAACAACAACAACAATAATAATCATATAATAATATAATAAATTAATATAATTTTAAATTATTAGTAGATAAAATTGAACAAACATTGTTATCATCTAGGGCTACTAATCATTAATATAATTTACACCAACAAACCTAAGAAAATAAATAGTTATATAAATTCATCTCAAAATGTTTTATTTGAATAAATTAACAGTTTACTAATAATAATAATAAATCTAACTTTAATAAAAAAAAATTAATAATATATAAAATAATAATATAATAATAATACTGATACACTAGTATCTAATAATAATAATAAAATAATAAGTAATAATTAATAATATATAATTTAATTTCTTAATTAAGAACTAAAATCTAGCGTTCTGAATCATGAACACTATTTAGTCTAAAAGTTTTTTAATGATTTTAATTTACAGTAGAGTCTAATAAAGAATGAAAACTGTAACATAGTCTAATTTTCTTTAAATCTCTTTCTTGAAGGCATATATTACTTTAAGACTATTCGCTCACAAGAATTAATCCTCTAAAGATGTCTCAAGTTTAGACTGAGATAAAAAGGGCGGGGAAATGTAAATAATTATATTTCTTCTTCTTCTCATTTGAGGTAAGCTTATCGAAAATAGATTTAAGAAGAATAATATTATTAATAAAATATACATATTTTAAGTTAGGAAATAATAATCACAAAACTTTTAATATAATAATTAAATAATAATAATAATTAAAAATTAATAATATAATAATAATATTAATAAATTAATAATTAAATAATAATATAATAATACATAATAATAATAATTAAATATAATAAATAATTAAATATTAATAAATAATAATTATTTTAAATTATTTAATTTGATATTTAATAAAATGTTAATATAATTAATATATATATTTAATGAATAAGATGTAATAACAAAAAAATCACAATGGTAATATTATTTCAGTAGTTTCCGAGATAAAACTGATAATTAATAAAAGCAAGTTCATTTTACGGTCCCTATATATATATATAGTTTCGCGGACCGGCGGAGAAAGTTTCAGGCTTAGCTATGTATGAAAATTGATGCCTTTTTTATATTATATATATATCATAGCTATAATAATTATTTTAATATTATATAATATTATACGAAATTTTCAAACATATATATATTATATATATATTATATAGTTAGCTTATATAATAATATTTAAATAAATAATATAGTGCATTACTAATATTTTAATTAAATACATAATGTATACTAGCATACTTTCGCAAGATACAGAACTCGTATATAGTACTTTAAATGGTGGTAATTCTTAGATTAAACTATATAGAATAGATTATAATATTACGCCTGCTCATTTTGAGCTAAATTAAACATCTAACGATGTTAAAGAACTCGTAAATAAAAAGAAAAAAAGAAAGAACAAGTCATTTAGGAACTGGATTAAAAGATGAGCGCCAGAGGCAAGAGAAGACTTTGTGGAAAGCAGAAATAGAACGAAGGAAAGTAAAAGGATTGCAAAGAACAAGATGTTGGAATTGTGCTGTACGATAATGTTTAACAATTGAGTGTTGTGGTGAAACGTGTGTGCTTTATAAAGCGTTATAATAATGACATTAACTTTTACACATTTCAATACGCTAATATGATTTTATTTGTACGAAGTTGCTGCCGATTTCATAACCTAAGAGTTTACAATCGAAAAGTGTTCAAAAGAGTTTACAAGTTAAAGCTTTAAGAGTTAATAGTTCCAGTTTAAAGTTAAAAAATGAGATTACATAGTATATATGTTAGAAGTTATATTACAAGTTATTTAAGTAAATAACATAAACAAATACGATAAAATTAAAGGCAAAGATTCTTCAAAGTTAAAGTTAATTCACCTTAATGCCCATTGTAAATGTTAAAGTTAAGGTTTAAGTTAAAGTTAAAATTAAGTTAAAGATATAGAAAGGTTCTTGGTTGATGATCTCTTGATTTTAGACATAAGAGAGCAGTACGACGTTATAAGGTTAAAGTCAATGCGTTCATACAGAATTTAATCCTGAAAGTAAGGTTATCTTACACTTTCATATTTATTTACTTCATTTTAATTTTATCTAAATTATTATTTCTTAAAATTAATATACCTTATTTTATTATTATTATTATTATTATTAATTAATTATTATATTATTACTTATTATTATTATTATTTATTATTAATTATTAATTATTTTTCATTATAATTACGACTATTATTTATATTATTATGAGATTTATTATTAATAATATTATATTATATCTTCTTATTATTATTGTTGTTTACTTTATTATATATTATTTTATCTGTATTAATCCATATTTTAATTTGGTAAATGAATGAGATGGATATATTATTAAAATGATTGTAAGCGTCTCACAAATTGAAGAAAGTCAGAAAGAGCTGAATTAGAGGCATTAAATTAATAATTATTTTATATACGTAAACTTATTTACTTTATTTATTCATTTATTTCAAATTTTATCATGAAAATTTTTTGATTATTTTCCCCTTTTTTGTGTTGCGCTATTATTGAGCATGTAGCTATTCATGAGTTAGCGAATTATTTCTCTTTATTCTATCATTCTTATTATTAATGGTTTTGTGTGATTGTGAATGTATGCTTTTAATTTATTTCTGGTTCTAATTATTTTTTCGGATGGTGATATCAATATATTCCTTTGTAAATTTTTGTCAAGTCGGGGTAAATGGATTGTATTCTAAAAATTTGAATATTTTTTTACTATTGATATATTAATCTTCTTATTTCATTGTTATAACACTATAAAAACTGTATATGTTTTTGAACTTGAATTTAAGAAGTGTATTTCTTGAAACGTCAAAATTTAATATAAAAATATAATTTTTGTTCTGAGTTTGACTCTTCCATTATTTATTGCATTAAACATTAAGATTCCCCCAAAAATAGACAGCACACTACAGCACACCACCACTCACTGTCATCACCCACATATACATGCTATAATATTATATATAAATATCAATTTCTCTATAAAATACCTATAAATTATATTCAATTTAAATTGTACTATAAATATCTATATGTTTATTACATACTATATATATACTATATATTATAATATATAATTACCAAATGCTCCCTATATTATAAATTTATATAAAAGTTATTCTACTATATATACCATTACCTATACCTATAATATATTATATATATATATTTTTGCTTATATAAAAATATTTATGAGATGTGATTGGAAATACTTGTTTTGTAGGTTTACGGGCGGGTGCTGTACGGAAAGCTTGTTTTGTCTTTGAAACGTAACTGAATTGTATTTGAAACGAAATGATCAGCGCGACACCTTTCCTCAGTACCTAGTTGCATCCTAGTGATTGCAGACGTGTTTGTTGTGTCGCGGCGGTTTTTTAATTTCTTAAAATAAGTGAAATTACGTAACAACGAGTTTGTGTAAAATTTTGCTTTAAAACCGGGATATCAGCTTCGTTAACTTATGAACTCCTAAAATTAGCTTACGGGGATAAATGTCAGAGTCGGTCAATTGTTTTTATCTGGTTCATCAGATTCAAAGATGGCAGTGAATTAGTCGAAGATGACCCCTGGTCCGGCCGGCTTTCCACTTCAAAAACCAACGAAAACATTGTGAACGTTCGCGATTTAGTGCCCTCTGACCGTATACTAACAATTATGGAGATGTCTGATAACCTGAATTTAAGTTTCTTCGCAGTTCAGTCAATTTTAACTGAAATTTTTGAAAATGCTTCGAGTGTCCGCGAAATTCATTCCAAAATTGTTGCCAGACCAGAAACAGCATCGACTTGAAGTGTCCCAAGACTTGATTAATCGGGTAGAAATTATTAATTACATGCAACAAATTATGTGTTTATGGGTACGACAAAGAAACTAAAGGTACAATCATCGCAGTTTATTTGTCCAAATTTGCCACGACCGAAAAAGTGCGACAAAGTCGGTCGAATGTGAAGAAAAATGTTGATGACTGTTTTTCGATTCTATGAGTGTCGTGAATCACAAATTTTCTCATAGAGGTCAGTCAGTAAACCAGGAATACTATAAAAGTATCCTTCAGCGCTTGAGAGAAAAAGTGAGGGAGAAAAGGCTTGCACTCTGGCGAGACATAAATTGAGTCCTCCACCACGGCAACCAACTCATGTGGCCTTCCCGATTCGGAATTTTGAAGGGAGAAATTTTGTTTTATTTAGTAGATGATGGATGAGTGTGGTGAAAAGGCAGCTTATTTTTATCATATGAGCTTTATTTTGCCCGATTTCTAATTTCTGAATGTTGGATTCCGATATTGTGGGAGCTCAGGCAGATGATGCATAATTTTGGAAAAGGGAGGTGTTGTCTGTATATTACTGTTGGGATATTTCCTTGTGTTAGCCCTAGTTTGTTGTTGCCAAGGTTTTCAGCGCATTCAATTTATGTGTGGCTCTTGAAATTATGCGGTTAATATTTTGGGGGTGGGGGTGAATTTCATATTTCATATGAAAATTGCTGGGTGGATGTTAGATTCTCTTCTGTCTGGGGTGAGTAAGTGAATGTCATGTATATCAAAAGTCAAACTTAGGATACTTTGGATATTGTAGGAAATAAAGATTGAGGTCTATACGAAGCTTGGTTTGTTTTTTTGTTTGTTTGTTTCTTTTTGTTTTTTGTTTTTTTGATATTATTAATGTAGTAGAGTGTTGGTTCACCATGCAACATTAAATATTTATGTTAGGGCTGCTATACCATTGGTTCCTAGGTACTTGAGGTGGAGGACATGTGGTCGGGGACTACTGCTTGTTAGTTTTTAAGGTTCTTAATAATATTGAGGACTTCAAAGTAATGAATAAGGGTCTTGTTGGTTAGTTTTCAACATTTAAATCGTTTAATTATTTGTCTTTTTATGGGGTTTGTATTTTTTTGAATATTTTGACAGAAGAGCACAATATATATATATATATATAATAATATAATACCTATATATATATATATATCTATACAATTTTTTTTTTAATTGTTTTCTTCTACTATATATATCTTAGTCTGTATATCTTTATTATCTAAGGTTATACTTATATATATATATATATATATATAATACCGATCATAGTTTATTTCAATGTCATTAACTATATCGGGTATATAGTAAATATAAATACACTATATTTATAATTTACCGTGGTTAAGTTATATAAACCTATTAATAATCTACTATACATAATATTCATACCTCTATTCCATACCTATCTATTACTATATATATATTATATATATATATATATATACTTATAATTACCCTGGTCTATTTCGAAAATAAAGATTTAATAATGTATTGTAAAATATGAACTTGAGTAATTTATATTTATCTTTGTGCTAGTTCACTATATCCCAATAAACACAATAAATAATATTAAAATATTCACTTAAAGAATTTGTCAAAGATAATTTTTCTTCCTCTACATATTACACATTAACAAATTAATATATATATATATCCTAAATATAATCCATCTTTTCCCTCCTTACACGTAAGATTTTATCTAATCTTTAATTAAATATTATTTCTTTACTCACTATCATTCACTATTCACTATATATCTCGTTACTAATACCTCCTATATATATATCATATAATTCTTCAACAATTATTACCCCTATCCGTAATTATATAATACAATAAGTGTTCCTCTATATATCCTTACAACATATATCTATATCATTACTTGAAAATTTCTATTAATATACTGAAATAGTAGCATAAGCTTATATACGTATTTATAATATATCTACTTATGTGATCCTTTATTCCTGCTTGTTAAACGATAATAATTATAGTATTTTACCTTATATATATAATTTTCCCTTCACAATATTGAGAGTCTTTATTCATTCTCTATTATTCTCACCTCAATACTCCATTATTCTATTGCTCATTAGTAGTATTGTTTCATCACTGTTAATTCTTGTTAAATGATGAATACTTCACTATTAATAATAATATACTAACTACCAATCTTTATTATATGTAACTTCAATCCCTCTCATTGTATAACTTAATTATACTTATATATATATAACCTAGTTATTCTACTCTAGTTACTATATATTCATTCTATTCTACTATCAACTATAATATATATTGGTACTAAGGTAATATATATATTATAATTATAAATATTCATGATATATATATAATATATATATTATATATATATATAAAAAAAGGTATATAATATATATAAGTTATATATATGTATATCCTTTATAATCATATCTATAAAACCTACACACTATCACTTTATATTTATTCTCCATTTTATCCCTTCTTATAATACATATTAATATATATATATATAACTATATCTTCTCCTATATCTGTAAGACTATATCTCATACTTCTATTCCATTATTTGTGTTATACTACTATTATATAATATAATATAATAAATATATATAAAAATGTTTATATTTTTCTATATAACATATTATATATATATATATATAATATATATATATATGATCCGTTATTGTATTAAAATTTTCTTTTGAATTTCCGTTCATGATAAATTGTAACTAGTGGACGTTGTGATGTTTTTCTCATTTTGCTTTTAAATGTACTAATCTCTTTTAAAATGAAATTGAAAATCCTTTTTTTCTAATAAGAGAAAGCGAGAGTTTTAAATGGACCTTTCTTCTTATTTTGTTCTCTTGAGTCTTTTATAGGGAATCATCATTATAATGATTTATATATACTCGTTATTTAAAATAAAATTGTACTATATATATATTATGATAATTAACTATAGTGATGAGCTTAATTATATATATATATATATAATTAATATATATATATGGTATATATACTATATATATATATAACTTTATACAGTAAATATATAAGGGTTAATATCTATAAATCAAATGCATGTTCAACACTTGTCCTAAAGTATATGTTATAATGTATATATTAAATATTATAAATATTTCTTTCTTTAATGTAGTTTCCAGAAGTTATGTAAAATAGAGTAATACTATGTATTCACTTTTTTTGGCTACATTTATATAATCTAATATATTTACTAAATATTATTATAATTCTTAATTACCGCTATATACCGGTATATAGGTATATATATAGGTATATAATATATAGGTATATATATATAATATACTATAATATTATATATATTATATATATAATATATAATATATATATATATAATATATAGATATCTAATATATACCTGTTAAGAGGTATAAAATAGATTAAGCTTTTTCTTAAAATATAATACCTATTATATATATATATATACTATATATATTATATATAATATATAGTAGATAATACTATATTTTAGATTATAGAAAGTACTAATTAATAAACGCCCTATACTACACTTTCATAGATATATAGTAATTGAAATACAGATATAATATATATATATATATATATTATACTTAATAATACTAGTATAATATTATAACTACTTAGGCTTACTGCATAAAATTTTAATAGTTACATATATATATAATATTAATATATATTATATTATATAATTCTAATATATATATCAATATAAATATATATATATTATATATACCAAATTAATACATTATATAATAATATATAATATAAATATCTATATTCTATATATATATATATAACTCTTATATATCTATATATACTTACTACTAGATATAGGTTATAGTATATTAATATTTATTATCCATTATATATATAATATATTATATATTATATTATAATAGTATATCCTCTATCTCTATACCATAATTTATTTCATCCATACCTATATGTTATTATCCTCTCAAAATAATATATATATATAATATATATAATATATCAGTTATATAGGACCTATACCTATAATATATATATATATCATATTTACACTACAAATATATATATATACATATATATACTACATATATATATTATATAGGAGAGAGAGAAGAGCCCCACCAAGTATTTCTCACAAAATATACCATTACTTCCATGGACTTTCTTCTTGCTGTGGCTTTGAGCATGAGGCTCGAGAAGGGATTTTGCATACGATTTGTGGACTAGGGATCATTGTCCTTTATTTACGTGGACGTACAGCGAAATCATGCCACTGCTGTAAACAAACTTCTCATTTTGTTAATAATATACCCCTGAAACTTTTCCCGTTAGAATTTCTCTCATTTTATCTTTCCTCTCATTTCCCTTGTTATTAAAATTCCTTCTAATATCCATATAATCCGTAAAGAAACAATTCCAGGTTTTTTTTGGGGCCTCGTCGGGACTTCAACGCAAGGATACCAGGGATACTGATACGAGGCTTAAAAGGGAAGACTGAGGTTCTAAAATCCACAAGACTTATCTATATTAATCGATAAATTCTCATTCTCATGGCTCATTTTATTCCCTCACGCCTTTCTTATTTCCTTCATTCAACTT
>JABUQX010069471.1:5000-7500 GCA_015478945.1 Trachelipus rathkii
CATTCGCCTCATTAGCAATGCAAGAGACTTTTACAGCCATATACAACCATTATTTAAAAAACTAAAGATATTGCAGTTTAAAGACTTACTCAATATATCACTCCTAAAAGAGATACATAAAATTATCCATCACAAATCCTCTGCAGCTCTAGTAAGCCAACTTCTTCTCTTCAAAACAAGCAAGCCCGCGCAAGCAAATCGGATAAATCTACGAAATAACAATGCAAAAACTCTCTTATTCTGTCGACTAAAAAAGCCACGCAATGCGTCAGCTACAGAAGCAGCTAATTTTACATAACTCAATGCCCACAAACATGGAAAAAACCACCGAAACTCTAACTAAATGTTCTTTTTCTGAAAAAATAAAAAACTTATTATGTAAATAAATATTAATTAATAACTGTAACTGCGATTTAAACTAAGTAAAATCTAGCTATTATTATTATTATATAATATTTATTTTATTATTATTATCTATTATTATATTTATTATTATTATTATTATTAATATAGTTATTGATTTTGTATTATGGAATGATAGATTGAGTGGTACTATTGATTATTATGATACTAAAACCACTGACCTTTTATTGTCAAGAACCGTATCGTATGTAGGATTATTATTATTTATTATTATTATTATATTTTATAATTATTATTATTATATTATTATTATTATTATTAATTATTATTATTATTATATTATTAATTATATTATTATATTATATTATTAAATTATTATTATTTTTATTACTATTATTAATGGTCATTAGTTGTTATTATTATTATTATTATTATTATTATTAATTATTAATTATTATTATTATTATTATGTATTATTATTATTATTATTATTAATTATTGGACATCCTATCAATTTGTTTAATTATTATTATTATAATTATTATTATATTATTATTATTATTATTATATATTAATTATTATTATTATTATTAATTATTATTATTATTAATTATTATTATTATTATTATATTATTATTATTATTATTATTATTATTCATTATTATTATTATTATTTTAATTATTATTATTATTATTTTATATTGTTTTATTTTGTTATTGTTATTGTTATTTGTTATTGTTTTTGTTATTGATTATTATTATTATTATTTATTATTATTAATTATTATATTTATTATTATTATTATTATTATATTATTATTTATTATTATTATTATTATAAATTATTATAATTAATTATTAAATAATTATTGTTTTGTTATGTTTATTATTATTATTATTATTATTATGTAATTATGTATTATTATTATTATATTATTAATTATTATATAATTATATTATTATTATTATTATTATTTTTACTTATTATTATTATTTACTAAATTATTATTATTATTAATTAATTATGGTTATTTTATTCGACTATCATTTTATAATTACACTAATCATCATCCATATTAGTATAATAACCACCATTATCTTGATTGCCATTACCTTAGTATAACTACTCTTAAAAATTGTGTAAAATTGTTTAGTAGAAATTAATCTTAATAGTACAAACGTATAGTTTATACTATTAGTATGATTATTATAATTTCCTATTAGTAGTTGTCTTATAATACTGGTATTTTATTTTCAATATTTATTAATTATTATTATTAATTATTAATATTATTATTTTGTTATTATTATTATTATTATTATTATTATTATTATTATTATTATTATTATTATTATTATTATTATTATTATTATTATTATTATTATTATTATTATTATTATTATTATTCCTATTATTAATTATTAATTATTATATATAATTATTATTATCTATTTATATTATTATTATTATTATTATTATTATTATTATTATATTATTATTATTATTATTATATTATCAAACAACACACACACACTCACATGTGTGGGATTGTAATATTATTATTATTATTATTTTACTTTATTATTATTATGAATTCAATAAACAAAATAAAGATATTTGGTATTTAAAATTAATTAGAACATTTATTAATATTACATTTATTATTATTAAATGATTTGGCCGCTCAAAGAAGCATTGGTTGTTTCGTAGCGGCCAGAACATATGAAAGAATTTTCTCGCATGGTTATAGGGCGAACAGGGCAGCAACCCGGTCCTTTCATATTGCTTGTATTACTTCCTGAACCACGTTGGACCTTTAATGCGCCAGAAGCAAGATCCCTGGAGAGCCTGGGATTTAAACGAGTTTTGGAGGCTAATTGAAAGAAGAATGCTAGTTCTAAAACTGAAAGGGCAAAACCCTACTGAGGAGTGTTTAACTTCGAAGGACTGGCGTCAGAAAACCCATTGCGGGGCGCGGAGAAAATGATTTCTAGAGTGCTTAGGGTTAAGAGTTTTCGGGGCCAGAATGAAAGAAGATGCTGGACCATCTGACAGTGCGAAAGCCCATCCTGGGAGTTGTTATAGATTATTATAGATAGATTACTATAACTATTGTAAAATTGAAGCTATTATTAT
>JABUQX010069471.1:12500-22500 GCA_015478945.1 Trachelipus rathkii
TCATAATTTCTGTTTTATCTACGTTCATGCACAGGCCCACTTCTCTCAGCTTACTATCAAAAGCCAACACCACCCTCCTCAGTTTATCTCCGTCTTTTATCCAGGTCATCAGCATAAGCCATCACATTTCCATCCAAGTCCTCCACCTCCTCCCTCACTGCCCTAATTACTACATCCAAATATGCTACAAACAGAATTGGTGACAATACACTTTCCTGCTTAACGCCAGCTCCCACCTCAAACCATTTCTCGTTTTCATATCCCGTTCTTACATTACATTTGTCATTTTTATACATACTCTCCAAAGCCTTTCTTAAGTAACCACCCACTCTGTAATCTCTCTCTAAAACCTCGAACAATTTCTTCCTAGTTACCGAATCGAATGCCTTTCTCAGATCTATAAATGCGATGTATGCCTTTTTGTTGTATTCTATTATCTTTTCCGTTATCATTCTCAGGGCGAACATAAGATCTGTGGTGCTTCTATTCGCCCTGTACCCATACTGCTCCTCTCCAAGTCTGGGTTCCACAATTGTCCTCACTCTTCTTTCAAGTATCCTTTCGTATACTTTTGCCAGATGGTCCAATAACGAAATACCTCTGTAATTATTACATTCACCCACATCTCCCTTTCCTTTATATATTGGTATAATGATGGTTTTTCCCCATCACGTATGTCTTTTTCGCGTTCCTCCTATCCATCTTCTTCCGAGGGTTTCCTCTGCTGCTTTCATCACTACATTCCGAATGTCATCCACTATCTCCGCATTCATCATCTGTTCAATGTTTACATTCAATCTTTCTTCATATTCTTGCCTTTTTCCCTGCTCTTTCAGTACCTCCATTTTAATCACGCTCCTTTTCTCTCCCGCCTGCAACCTCTCCGCCTTCTTTCTTAAATCTGCCACCAACAATCTGTGGTCAGAGTCCATAGACACTCCCGGCAATACCTTTACATTTTGCACTATTCTCCTATCTGATGAAATGATATAATCTATGACCGATTTCTGGTCAAATTTGTCTGTTGTGCTATTCCATATGTACCTTGTAAACCTGTGTGAATCTCTTTGCTTGAAAAAACTATTCATTATTTTCATATTCTTTCTCATGTAGAAATATATCAAAAAATTACTCATATATATATATATATATATATATATATATATATATATATATATATATATATACAATATATATATATATATATATATATATATATATATATATATATATATATATATATATATATATATATATATATATATATATATATATATGAGTTATTTATATTTTCTTTTTGCTGTCGTTGTCGCACGGTCACATAGCCACTAGGTCTGCCCTTAGATTCGCCTAGGCATTTGCCTAGTGGTTAAGAGGGCTCTGTATATATATACTCATTGTGACCAAAAAAAGCTGATTGACCTGAAGACCAATGCCCAATCTCCAGTTCTGCGACCCTCTGGTCCAATACCCTCCTTGACATATGGACAAGAGGTTCTCAGCACCTTGGAGAAGATGAGAATTTTCTTCTGGCCACTGCCTTCACACCCAAGTTTCGCATGACGGTTGATGCGGCTTTTAAAAACAATGGCGAAGAAAAGTGCAGAGGTCAAGGCCCTGATGAAGAAAAAGGTGGAGGAGTTATTGTGGCATACCGAACTCGAGAACGCCAACAGTACCAGCAGCAGCGAGGTAGAGGACATGGAAGAGAAGGACTACTACTCAAGCATCTGTGATGCTGATGATTACACTGAACTAACTCAAGGTCAACGTCATCAAAGATCAATCAAGAGTAAAGCTGCTCTCATTGTAAATAAGTGGCTGCAGGCGAAATCGACAGACAGCCTGTCAGACCTAGTTTTTAACAATGAGAAGGTGCTCATTGATCTCTTTATAAGGTACAATACTGCAATGCCGTCTAGCGCTGCGGTGGAGCGATTGTTCTCCCTTGGCAAAGATATCTACAGAGCCAGATGAAAACTTTAATATGCTCATGTTTATGAAGGGAACATACAAATGCTGCAGAAGGCCAGAACCTAGTATTTATATTTTTATATTGATAAATTATAATTAACTAATTCTTTGATTTCATTTCAAATCCTTTATTAACCTTTATCTTTGACTTTTTACATACATTATAGAATCTATAACATCAGAGCATAAATTAGAAAATAAAATTTTATTATAAAAAATGCAAAGGGAAAAAAAATTAAATTTATTTAATAAGATATCCAAAGTTTTACAAGTTATATAAAGCAAGTAGCAACATTCCCATATTTTCTGGGTACGTGTCGGTAAAGAAAACTGAAAATTTTATATTATAATCTATAAAATAGGTGAAAAGAAGATGTAATAAATTTATTTTTAACATTTTCTTAAAAACCAAAGTCGTGTTTTTTTTTAACATTTTATTTATAATAAAATGAAATACATAAAAATTTGGATTTATCGATTTATCGGTTATCGCCTTATTGGCGATATTTTTATCACGAGTTATCGGATATCGGTTATCGATGATAAGGTTTTTCGTTATCGATTTATCGGTTATCGCGATAACATTTTCCGTTATCGTGCCCATCTATGGTCGTCACTGTCATTTATTGAGAAGATATCATCAGTATATGCAAAATTTAATATACGCATGTCATCTGAACTCGCTTAAAAGCTTTTAATCCATGATTATGTTGAAAATCTCATGTTTTGAAGAGTTACAAAATGTTCTGTAAAAGCTAAAATTTGATATATATATATATATATATATATATATATATATATATATATATATATATATATATATATATATATATATATATATATATATATATATATATATATAATATTTTTTTATATAAATAAATAAATATATATATATATATATATATATATATATATATAACAATTTACATAAATTTCTAGATATATTAATTTTCTGTATATATAAAAATATATTAATTTTAAAATTCTTTTCCATTCTTGTAGCGCGTTGAAGCATGGATTATGAAATACGAGTTTATGTTAACATAAAAACAATCACTCTTTAAGTACATGTATTCGTGAAGTTGTACTATTTTGTAAGTAACAAGTAAAATTCGTATGTTAAGTCGTATCTGATAAAAATGACAGGGTGTGCTTTTCTATTAATTCTATACAGTGCAACATTGATATAAAACGACGGGGGTGTTGCTCTTTGCATTTTTTTAAATATTTATAAAATAGAGATTATATATATAAAGAATGTTTTGGAAAAATAAGTTTTATTCATCATCATGTTTCTTTGTTTTTACAATTTAATCCGTTTTTATATTTATAAGTTATGACTAAAAATTTGAACTTTAATGGAGAAACATTAAAAAAAAAATAATGTTACCAGTTTCAAATTCTTTTTTGACGAACGCCCATTTATTTACAATTTACATATTCATTTGGTATATAAAAAATTAAAATCATAAAAAAATATTCAAACGAAAGTGATTATAACAAATTTAAATTTCATTCATACTGTCAGACAGACAGTAAGTTAAACCTGAAAAAAATTGTCTAGTTTTATATAAGCATTGTTATATTTGTTTAATATTCTAAAAAAGTAGTTATATATATATATATATATATATATTTATATATTTATATATATTTAATAATAATCATATATAATATATATATATATATATATATATATATATATATATATATATATATATATATATATATATATATATATATATATATATATATATATATATATATATATATATATATATATATATATATATATATACAGGGGCGTAACTAACGGCCCCGCAGACCCCGCGGTGATTTAGACACTAAAAATTTTTAAGTATCATATCCGTTAATAATATAAAGTGCATAAGTTAAATTAATTTTATATAATTCGTCGCTGTCAGGAACAAATCTCGTAAGTTCATTAGTTAAAACTAAACTTGAAACCATCAGAGAAAATGCAACATTAGAATTTCAGCTGATTTTTGAAGAATGTGTAAGCGCATCTGAATCTGAACTGAGTATTGAAATTGCTGTACCAAGCAAATTCCAAAATACAGTTAACATTCCCTACTTCGACACACAGACTTACACTAATCTCATATCCATTTTAGACCATTTTGGTTGATATAATATCAGCATTAGGAGAAGTTTTTAAATTTTCCTTGCAATTTGTCATACCGAACGGTTGTAATGTGCCATATGAGAAGATAAAAGATTGTGTAATATTTTACAAGGAAGATCTCGAAAGCCCAAATGAAGATTTGGTAAAAGCAGAATGGGATTTATGGAAGTTGAAATGGCATCACAGCACAGGTCGCCTAAAAACCGCAATAGATGGACTAGTTTCTTGTTAGCAGTCACAATTTCCAAATATTTACATCTTGTTGCAAATACTGAAGTACCCCTGTTTAATGCTTCCAGTAGAAGAAGCTTTTCCGCTTACGCCCAAACCTGAAAATCTGCCCGAAATACTAAATTGGAGATGAAGAACTTATTGGACTTACACCCTCCTGTACATGCATCGAAATATTGAAATAAAAGTTGAAGATGTTATCTCTCTCGACCTTCAACTCACTCATGTCAGGCGATTAAATTTAACAATTTAGTTAATGATTTTTAGTCATTCATATAAATTCTTCCCATTTTTTCTAGAAATTTAATATTTTGTCCATCCACTTTATATATATATATATATATATATATATATATATATATATATATATATATATATATATATATATATATATATATATATATATATATATATATATATATATATATATATATATATATATATATATATATATATATATATATATATATATATAAATAAAGAACGATTTTGGCCCCCCCCGAAAATATATATATATATATATATATATAATATATATATATATATATATATATAATATATATATATATATATATATATATATATATATATATATATATATATATATATATATATATATATATATATATATATATATATATATATATATATATGATGTATATATATATATATATACAGCACTATATATATATATATATATATATATATATATATGTATAACTATAAATATATGTATATTTCTATATAACATAACTATATATCCTCATATATATATATATATATATAACTGCGACTGGCTCGCACATAGGGGTATAAGAGGTGTGGACCTTTCCATTCGACTTACGTCATGTTTTCTACTTAACTATCTCATGTCTTGGGCAGAAGAGTGAAGAGGTTAAAGAATATATATATATATATATATATATATATATATATATATATATATATATATATATATATAATATATATATATATATATATATATATATATATATGATATATTATCATATATATATATATATATTAGTGATGAAGGAACAAGAATTGACGATGACGATGACGATGACGGGCGTCGATGACGATGACGATGACGATGACGATTACGATTTGACGATGACGATGACGATGACGATGACGATTAATTGAATTTCTTATATATATATATACCATATATATATATATATAATAACATATATATATATATATATATATATATATATAGCATATAATATATATATATATATATATATATATAATATTACGAGCTTAAAAATTTGGATGTGAGCTGCATAATAAGACCAGTCTTTTTCTCATATTTAGCTGAATAGCATCTCACAACACTCTTTAATGGAAAACGGTAGTCATGCAAAATTTATTTCAGAAAATGATTTCTAGAACTTTTTATATATATATATATATATATATATATACTATATATATATATATATATATATATATATATATATATATATATTTATATATACTGTATATATATATATATATATATATATATATATATATATATATATATATATATATATATCAGTGGCGTAGTTAAGGGATAGGCTGGGTAGGCAGTGTCTATCTTATTTTTAAGAACAAATTAATAATTAAGAAAAACAAATAAAAAAATAAAAAAATATAAAAAAATGTTAATATAATAAGAAACCATAAGAAAATTAATGTACAAAATCTTAAAGAAATATAAAACCAAAAATGAGCTATTTATGCTTTGCCTCCCTATCCACTGGTTAACTTGCATTAGCACATCGGCGTAGCTGGAATAGAAATAAATCCTATCCCGTCAATGTTATAAAGAGAGGCAAGCCTCCTGCTCGTCGATCGTACTCTCCGTGCCATAAATAGGTTTCTTTTTTAATTTTCTATATAATTTCATTATATAGATATATATATATATATATATATATATATATATATATATATCTTTTTCATATATCTTATATATATATATATATATATATATATATATATGTAATAATATATATAATAATATAATAATAATATATATATATATGCATATATATATATGCTATATATATATATATATATATATATAATATATATATATATATATATATATATATATATATACTTAATATATATATATATATATATATATATATATATATATATAATAATAATATATATATAAACATATATATATAACATATATATATATATAGTGTACTCTTTCTTTCATATATATATATATATATATATATATATATATCAAGAGCTGGGCGTTGCGCCACCGAGTTGCGCCTATGGGCCTATGGCGCACTATCAATTCGTAGGCGCAAAGGCGCAACAATTTTTAAAGGCGGACTAAGCAAAGGCGCACAGCCAATTCTTTGCGCCTATAGCCGCGCCTATGAACAGGAACAAAGCATTTTTTTTACCCTTAATAGTTCGAGATTAGACGCGTGGCAAACTTGTATCTTACTAACCCAAATTATCTAAAAAACTTATATATATATATATATATATATATATATATATATATATATATATATATATATATATATATATATACATATATATATATATATATATATATATATATATATTTATATATATATATATATATATATAACTATATATATATATATATATATATATATATATATATATATATATATATATATAACATATATATAACATATATATATATAAATAAAATAGTTATGGGATAACGGCGTCGCCTGCCGATTTCTCGAAGACGGTTTGAGATATCGTAATGAAACTTTGTATATGTTCTATTGGTATGTTAAACTGATTACCGGTGAGTTTTCAAGTCGCTAGGTTGATTCTAGGGGGTATCTCCCCCCGAGAGCAAGGGTGAAATAAGCGGGTTACGCCGTTTTTGCGGCTTCCAATTCCGAGCGAAGATTAGGCTTAAGACGAGTTAGGCTCGAACGGTGGAAAGTCGTGAGTCATGACCGTGTGTGTGTGTGTGTGTATTATTATTGTATTATTATTATTATTATTATTATTATTATTATTATTATTCCATTATTATTATTATTTATTTTCATTTTAAGTTTTATTTCTTTATTTTTATTATTCTTCGTTAGCGTTAGCCCTGCCCCTCTCAGCCCTAGCATACCTTTCCAACCCACACACAAAAACTACATATATATATATATATATATATATATATATATATATATATATATATATATATATATATATATATATATATATATATATATATATATATATATAATATATATATATATATATCTATATATATGCTATATATATACTATATATATACACTATATATATATATTCTTGTATATATATATATAACTAGTTCAGTAGTTCTTAACTACAAATAAATTGGCAAATATGGCTCTGAAAATTTTCAACTTCTTCAGCGCTCGTGCTGAACCTCCTGGGGGAAAACATGGACCACAAAGACATGGAGGTGGAAGAGGACGTGTAGATATTAGTTTACGGTGTTTTAATTACAAATATTAATAAATGTGTTTTCTTCCTTATAAAAGCATGCTTTTATTACTATCGCACTAAAGTTTACTTTGCAAATAAATTTAACGAACATCCACCAGCCAGCAAGAAAAGTCGTAGGCGCAAAGGCGCAAAGGCGCATAGGCGCATTGATGTGACCAAAAATATAGGCGCATAGGCGCATTGATGTGACCAAAAATATAGGCGCATAGGCGCTAAGCGCACTAGGTCCGGCGGCATAGGCGCATAGGCGCAGGCGCACTCAAAAAAATTATAGGCGCGCCCAGCTCTGTATATTAAATGTATATATGGTAAACTGTCTTTTTATACTGTATAATAAATATGGTAAACTTTTTATTTATATATATATTTATATATATATATATATATATATATATATATATATATATATATATATATATATATATATATATATAACATTAATAATTGTGTATATATAAAAATATGATTATCCACACATCTCTATATATATATATATATATATATATATATATCAGTGGCGTAGTTAAGGGATAGGCTGGGTAGGCATTGCCTATCTTATTTTTAAGAACAAATTAATAATTAAGAAAACAAATAAAAAATAAAAAATATAAAAATGTTAATATAATAAGAAACCATAAGAAAATTAATGTACAAAATCTTAAAGAAATATAAAACCAAAAATGAGCTATTTATGCTTTGCCTCCCTATCCACTGGTTAACTTGCATTAGCACATCGGCGTAGCTGGAATAGAAATAAATCCTATCCCGTCAATGTTATAAAGAGAGGCAAGCCTCCTGCTCGTCGATCGTACTCTCCGTGCCATAAATAGGTTTCTTTTTTAATTTTCTATATAATTTCATTATATATATATATATATATATATATATATATATATATATATATATATATATATATATACTATATATATACTCATATATATATATATGTATATATATATATATATATATATATCAAAGTTTACCCTAATATGGTAAACTTTGTTTTTCACCAGTAACTTAATAATATGGTAAAAACTTTTATATATATATATATATATATATATATATATATATATATATATATATATATATATATATATATATATATATATATATATATATATATATATATATATAGATATATAAAGATATGTAACAATAATAACTAGCATCTTAACCTACCCATGTAAAGAAACATCTAGCTTCTACGCCACTGATATATATATACTATATATATATATATGTGTGTGTGTGTGTGTGTGTGTGTATTTCTTACTATTCATAGTCAGATAAATATTGAAAGACTATTAAACCTAATTTTGCCGCATATATATAAATTTTAGATTCTCAAGGCATTTTTGCCAACGGAGCTTAAAATGTTTTACTTAAAAATGGAATTTTTTAACACCTCTCAGTCTGTCACTTTCTCTTCAAAAACTGAAACAAGACTACTGAGTACTAGCCGTAAGGTCAATAGCACAAATTTCCCCTTTATTAAGCATATAACGCTGAACGGTACTATATATGATTGCTTTTTATTAATGTGAAATTTTATTTTATTTTAATAAAACTTTAATAAAACGGACTAATTGTATAATTAAGAATGCACAATCAATCGTATTTTACTATTTTATATAGCACTAAAATTTAAACGCTCAGAGAAAGTTCATTTATTACTACGTGGCAACTCCTCATGACAAACTCAAAATAAAATGGAGTATATACAGTATGAACATTTTCTTCTTATTTTCATAGGCAACGAACTGTTTTATATTACAGGATTATTATTATTTAGTTTTATTATTATCCAAATTATTAATATTTCCTCACTTAATCGGCAAAATAATCGGCAGAAAATTGACGATGACGATTGAGAAAAAAATATGCCGATTTTGCGATGATTAAACGTCCTATCACTAATATATATATATATATATATATATATATATATATATATATATATATATATATATACTATATATATATATATATATATATATATATATATATATATATATATATATAACAAATAGATATATTTTTGTGTATAGATTTACAATATGTTGAACTATGTAACTAACTATATATATAATATATATATATATAAATATATATAAAACTATATATATATATATGTATATATATATATAT
>JABUQX010069471.1:30000-32500 GCA_015478945.1 Trachelipus rathkii
CAAAGATATGAATAGGCTCATTCCATCTTTAACTAAATAATTTTCACCCAAAATCCACGGTTCGGTGGCACTTGTTCTTGTTTTTTTTTGCCAAATTTTCATCAAGTATATATAGAGCAGGGAAATAAGCAAATAAAAAAAACTACCAATTCTCACATTAATCTGAGGGCGATGGAAACACTCTCGATCTCATATTACTCTTACTAATTTTCATTCTGCCCGGAACGTTGGCAAAGAAATATTATTCGACAGGCTAAACGTGCTTTCACTGAAGGAACCGTGCTGATCATTACCTCGGTTTCTCCTACTGCATATAAACATTTATATTCTCTTGCCAACAACGCTCTAGAATAAAATTCGTGTAAATCTGATTTCTCTCTCTCTAATTCGTCATGAGTGTGCTCTGTTGTTTAACCACTCAATTACTGGAAGGACTAGTCTCTTTGACCTACTTTTTTCTTTTCACTTAATTCAACTCTGGACGATTCCGGCACTCCTCCTCGTACTCCTTCTTCCCTCAGGTGTCACATGTCTAAACCTGTCATTACTCATGATCGGTTGCTTAGGATCCTGAGTTCTATGAACGTCAGGAAGGGTAATGGGTCCGGATCGGGCATTCCTCCCCGTGTTTTGAGGGAGTGTGCTTATGAGCTAGTGTAACATGTCCTCATTGTAATCTTTACTTCTCATATGGCCTTAATGCAATTCTCTCCTCAGTGTTGGAAGCTGCACATATGTTTCAAGACAGATCCCGAAAAAGGTCAGCTCTGAGTATCCTTTAAACTATCGTCATAGCTCTATAAGTTGCAATTGTCGTAAAATTTTGAAATTCTCTCTTAAACTTTACACTTCCTGAATATCTGGAATCTTATTCCTCACTTATTCTTTTAGAAATCAGTATGGTGCTATTTGACGTTCGAACAACTGGTAACTACTTTATATCTCACTGATTCTGTGGTCAATCTTTAGCCCTTAGTGGACTATGAGAAGTCTTTTGTAGTGGGCGTTTGATATATCGAAGGGTTTTGACCAAGTTGGCACGCGTCGTACTCTCTAAAAGAATCTTTCTTTTGCGTTTTCCTCCTTTTCTTTGCTTACTCATGCTCTAGTTTTCTTTCAGATCGTTCCTTTGTCGAGGCTGTTGTTTATGCGTTCTATCTCTTTCTCTTTCATTTCCTGTTTGTAATGTGTAGACTGTTCCTCAAGGTTCTCTGTTCATTATTATGCCTATGACTCAACCTCCATTTATCTTTCCCCTTCATATATTCAACACTACTTAAACAGTGCATAACTAGAAATGTCTCTATTTTGTTCGATTCTTCTCTGAATTCAATTTTGCCCGATCTGGAAGTGGCGAGGTTAATTCTCAGTGGTTTGTGTTGTAATCATTTGTTATGTATTCTCTCTTTCTATAGAACTTTCAAAACTCTTAGATACCTTCAGATTTCGTATATATATGATTTATACCTAATAAAATTTCTCTTTTCAAAAAAAAAACTTGCTCAAAAAACTAAATAAAAAAATCACGAAGAAAAAGAAACGCCATGAACTTTATGGAAGACGAAAGTTTAAGTTGTCTGTTACTAATAAAAAAAGAGTTTGTTATGTACAAAAAAAATAATCTTATAATTGGTGGGGAATTATGTAAGTTATGAGAAGGCACAACCTTGAGAATTTTCTCTGCACTTCAGATCAGTGATATTAGAAAAATCAAATTCTTTAAATTTTTATTAAACACACTCCTAGCTCATGGCTAAATTGCTGTAAGGAGTGACATCTTTTGAATTGGGATTGAGTAATGCAAGGTAAAATCGTAGGGATTAGAGTGGATAGAAAAACGAGGGTGTGCAGCTAGTTATTAATGAAAGGAAGAAAAAGAGTTTGGTAAGAACAGAATCCTGAGGAGCACCACTATTGATAGATTAAAGATGAGAGGTGTCCGCATATAATAATAGCAGTAGTAGGGATCTTAAGAACAAACAAAAAGTCGAAATCAAAAAAGAAAGACAACAGTAGAGAAGGATGAATAAATTCAGAAAGAGAGTATAAGAGTAGAGGAGGAGAGAGAGAGAGAGAGAGAGAGAGAGAAGAGGGAAGAGAGAAGGAGGATTATGAGAGAGAGAGAGAGAGAGAGGAGAGAGGACGAAGAGAGAGAGAGAGAGAATGAGAGAGAGAGAGAGAGAAGAGAGAGAGAGAGAGAGAGAGAGAGAGAGGAAGTTGAAGATTTAAAATCAAAGCTTTGTATCAATTCTTTAGATATGTCCACCACTACAGCAAAGTATTCAATAAAATACCGAGAGGTCAAAAGGTCCAGAGCCAACAGAAGAAGAATAAAAGATCAACCAGTAAGGTCTCCTTACGAACTTTGTTAAATACTGAGTTTAGGGCAAGGCACGAACTAGTTGTGATAACTTGAGGAGATGGGGGATTCTCTTTTCCAATTATCCCACTATCGTCCCTATTGCCTATTTCTTAGCATACGGATTGAATGAGCGTCTTT
>JABUQX010069472.1:0-24114 GCA_015478945.1 Trachelipus rathkii
TTGTCATGTGGAAAGCGAATGAATGATAGTCGCTTGGTTAAGCGAATGTATATGGGTGAGTGTTGCCGAATCAACCAGCTGGGAGACCGAAGAAAAAGTTGATTGCAGTCAGTAACAAGAATGCTGAGGAGAGGCAAATCGAGAGCATTTGGCAGAGCGAGAAAAGAAAGGGCATAATAGGAGTGAATGCAGTAGTTGTGAGGGATGTATGCTGTGGGCCTGGCCCAAGGGATCAACCCTACATTGATGAGATTACTACAGTCGATGTCCTTCCTGTCTCTTGAAGCCTCAGACGTGATTTCTGATTAAACTATTTCTCACCTGGCGTATTAAATGGGACTAATCGTAGTTCTTCTACTACTTTTCTGTTCTGTGTATTGCTACGCACCTCATCCCCAATCTCGGGTTTAGGAGAGATGAATTGATATTTTTTTGAGAAATATCAGCTAATAATAAATAATAATAAATATAATATAATAATAATAATAATAATAATAATATAATTACCAAGATAAAGCACTGATTGCCAGAGCAATATCATCGTAGGAGCTGCAAATCACCAGAGACCTGTAGCGCATTTCTACGCGAGAGCAACGAGCTAATGGATTTTTGAAATCCTATAACACATATAGCATAATGAAATATTTTAAAAAATATTATATAAAAACTTACTTACAAACTCATATATATATACTATTAACTACCTTATATACTTATTTACCATATATATAATATATAATACATATATATATTATTATAATATATAATTTATATATATATACTATAACATAATACTATACTATAGTATATATGTATATTAGGTGACGTGTACCGCATAGCGTATCGTATCGGAATATCGGTAGTATCGCCATTTTTTATGCGTCATCAAGAGTATCGTTAAAATGGCCGATTACTTAGCCCGATACTTTCTACTTTTGGGAAAAAATTATGAGAAACTTTTAGATTCAATAATAAAATCTAGTTCGAATAGATAGCTAGTACCAACTTATGTTTTTTTTTTCCTCGATTTTTTAACTTAGATTTTTAGCGTTTCTCCACTCTGGTCTTATAGCGCTAAAATTTACCTATTTGGACAGCCATTATTATAGTTTATACAGATTTTCTTCTACTTTTTAGTTGATCAATAGTAAATTTTATTTTTGTACGCAATTTCGTGAGGGTGTGTGAGTGCGCGAGTGTTTTTAAAACGTTTCTGGATAATATTTCATATTTTAATATTTGCTGTAAATAGCGTTTTACCGTTTTAAAATTAGGTTTAGCGTACGAATAAATTTTCTCATTCTCCTTTGGTTTTGTCTATTGTTTCTCTTTTTTTTCTTTTTTTTTGATGCGTGTGCGTGTGCGTTGCGTGTGCGTGTGCGTGTATTGGCACAGGCGTGGCTTTCTTTTTGACTTTACCAACAATCAGATGGCTTCACTCCTAACTCTGAGCCACTCACATCGGAATATCCTACCTACTCCAACTCTAAACCTAATTTTATATTGCTCCTTGTCTGAGACCCAGATGCTAAGAATTCATCCTTTCAACCGTTAATATATCCAACTATAATTATTTTAAATTTCCGTTTGGAAGGGTGAGTATGGCCTATTAAATATAAACATTCTATAACACATCTCGAATCTCCCAATTCGATGGTTCTGTGGCTTAAGATCTTTCCTCCTTCTACTACAATATTCTTATGCTTCTGCTACTTTTCTCTAAACAGAACAGATTTTCATGCCTTTCTTGATTACCTTACCTACTCTCACGCAGGACTTTATATCTTCTCACCAACATACTTGAGCGTCTCTATTTAGGGGATTTCAAAATGTACACAAAACTGAATGTTGGATTCCCTCTCGATATCTGATTTAGTTGGGAGAAAGCCGAATCATTCAGTATTCTCAACGATTTTCCTGAGCAACTTGATATAAATAACCTACACCACATTCCGGATCTCTCAACCGATTTTTGAAACGCACTTGAACCTATGTTTCACCACTAGTCCTTCTCTTCTAAATAAAATACACCACCTTCGCCTCCTAGCGGTAAATCTGACCACAAACCTTATATCAACTTAATTTTAAATTACTTCTCTCCAACATCTCCGTCCTGCCCTATGCGGTTTTCTGGCACTTTGGATCGGGCCGATTGGGGCCATTGCGTTGCTTCTACGCCAACTATAATTGAAGTGACTGCTTTGACTCTAAGGACGCTTCAGATTCTGCGATGAAACCGGAGGAACTGAATTGTTAAGGGATGAGCCAGTCTCAATTCCTTCTTGGCGACATAAATTTTATCTCCTTCAAATTCATGGCTTACATCGTGCTGTTCCCTGCCATCTATAGAGACACATGCTTATCGGCTGTGAAAAAATTCCTCGTTCTCTCCTATCACTTCTTCGCAATTTTCATTTCAGCCTCATGAAATCGTTGCAAGGATACTCTTCGCGAGCAAAAGCAGACTTTCATAAAGAAAGTGCCTGACCTCCTTTGGGTTCTCCTCTGACAAATCTTATCTGGCCCTCTTTGCCAAAAACATCATCTGAACAACTTCTGTAAAATCATCCTGTCCTCCTCTTAATCGCTCTGATGAATCTGTTGTTAAACTCCAACTGAAAAGGCAATCATCTCTTTTTCCTTTTTCCTTTAATTTTTTTTTCCCCCTTTTTTTTTTTTTTTTTCCTTTAATTCTTTCACCCTGGACGATTCTGGTATTTCTCTTCCTCCTCCTTTCTCTTCAGGTGTCCTATGCCCGTTTACTGTCATTCCATTTGTGAATCGCATCGAGCTCCTGAATCTATGAAACTTAGGAGGCGGGTGCCCGGATGCCATTCCGTCTTCCCGAGGTTTGCAGGAAGTGCTGCTTCCCGTGCTGACCCCAACCCCTCGTTCAACTATATTCTCTATGCCTCAATACTAGCACTTTCCCATCAGTTGGAAGGCCGCGCATATTCCAACCTTTTCCAAAAAAATGATGCAGCTCTTTGATTCTTCTAACTACACCTATATCTACTCACTTGGTATTCTTTCTAAGAATCTTTGAAACCCTTCTCAACATCTCAACCCCCTCAACTCACACCTCTTAGATCATCTGGAACATCTCATTTCCCTTCTATCTGATTACCAGTACGGCTTTCCGGTGCTCGAGATCTACTGGGATATACTTTCCTATTTAACAGGCATTCTATGGTTCCGCCCTTAGGAACTACGAGAAGACTTGTGTGGTGGCGCGTGGACATATCCAAAGCATTGACCGGTATGACACGCGGTCACTGCCTCTCCAAGCTCCTCTCCTCTGGGGTTCCTATTTCTCTTTGCTTACTTATGTCTAGCTTTCTATTCAGAATCGCTCAATGTTGGTGTTGTTGATGGGGCGGACTTCTTCCTTTTTCTGTCCAGAGTGGTGTTCCTCAGGGTTCTGTTTTATTTCCTACTTTATTCCTGCTTTTCATCAAGATCTTCTTCACACTCACATTAAACTCCCTCAAAGAAAACACCATATCCACTCATTATGTCGATGACTTGCCCTTCATTCTTCAACTCATCTTCTCCCTCTTTCACTTCTAGAATTGCCTTCGTCTTAATCTTTGCCGATTCTATTCTCGCTGATCTGGCATAGAATTTCAGGGTTGGGTCCTCTTTATTCTTGGAAATTTAATTCTTTAAAAACGACCAAACTTCTACAAATCTCTCTCCTCTAAGACACTTGTAACTTTTCTATCTCTTCGACGGTTCTCTCGTCTCTCCTGTGACAATATATAAACATCCTTGCCTTAACATAAACAAAAAAAAAGTTTTGAAAACCTCAAATCACATTGCGGTTGTAGGGCGGCCTCAAAGAAACTGGAGTTCTGTCTAGAGTGCGAGACATTTTTTTCCTGCTTCTTCAGTTACTCAACCTATACAAGGGTCTCATCCGCCTCTGATATGGAGTACTGCTCTCATATCTGTGGGGGCGGGGGGCTCTGGTTTCATCGGCTTTTACATAGGGTCGAGTCAAAGGCCAAAAAAGCTTATTAACTGTCCTTGTACTTTCTAGTTCACATGACCCTTTATATTTGCGCGGCGCGAGGTTGGTGCTTTATCCCTTTTCTATAGTACTGTAGAGGCAAGTGCTCGAGGGCTATCACTCGCGTACACCACCTTTACGACGCATCCTCGTAGCACAAGGGGTGCCGTGTCGGCACATGAGTTTTGTTGTGCTTAGTAACTCCAGACTAGCTCGATGCGGTGCTTCCTTCTTTCCTGATACCTCATGTATGTGGATAATTCTCTTCTCCATCATCTGATGTTCCTACTGCAATTTAATTTCTCACTTTAAAGGCCTGCGTCCCTGTGCTCATCTGGCGTTAATTTGCGTTAGATGAATTTCTGACGCGTTCAACACCCCACTCCTTGAATAGGGCTGCCTGTGAGCGGCGGTAACAACTGTAAAAAAAATAAATAAATAAAAGGTTCTAATAAGGAATCCTTAAGCTAACTGAAACCCCACAAGAATGGCACCTCCGACGGTGAACCACTTCTAAATGCATTTAAATAGCATAAACCGAGGAGACACTTGCTCGCTCACAAAAAAAAAAAAAAGAAAAAAAACAAAAAAAAAGAGACAGAGAATGAAGCCGCCATTATCTTGCAACCCTGGCAAACACGCACTGATAGTTTTGACGATGGTGCTTTTCAGCAAATAAACCCTCTGAAGAGGATTTGAATATGCTAGACTTTGATAAGTTCATTGCCGAAATTGCATTGACATCCTATCATTCACTTCAAAGGAATCACACCAGGAACCTCATCGTAAAAAACTGAAGAGACAGTCATCAAAGGAGCAAGAAAGGATAATTCAAATTTGCAGTCTGTGAAAGAAGAGAGATGAGACTCTACGAAAACATGCAGATGCTGCCTAAGAAGAGAATCCTTCTCACTGCCGCGTGCATGAAAAGGGCCAAGTTTTCATTATTATTCAGTGCTTGCAGCAAATAATTATCAGCACCTCCCTCATCAGTATGGAAGACGAGAGCGCGGTATTTATAGTGTAGGTAGAATGTTTTTGCATCACAATTTGGAAACAGTCTCTCGCCAGATCCTAGTGAAAGCTTAATGTTTTTGCATCACAATTTGTGAATTTTGAATTTGAGTACTTGCGGAAGATATCTATCTTAAAGGAGTATTTTATTATGTCATGTTTGAGTAATAGCGTTTTTTTATTTAACTTTTCGGCTGATTAATTGAGGTCTCTTCTTTCATATTTTTATTCTTTTATATTGAAGCTAGTTAAAGAATCTTCTTTAAATATGTAATCATGTTAAAAATAAAAGCTAGTAGCTAAACTTAATACTTACTGGAAAATGGAAAATGAATATTTTTTAAATAAAACACAAACATAAAAAGTATAAATTAATTTGCAATTAATTATTCCTTAAGTACTATAATTCTATTAAAATAAATATACTTGGCACAACCAAATATGAATAATAAATGGACGAAAGTATTGTTTAGTACAGGGAATGCAATTCTTGAGTTGACCTAGCAGTGCACAAATGTTCTATCTAATTACTGTGTATTTATTATATTAATATAAAGTATCGTATCGTATCCGTAATCGGCACCTAAAAAATAGAGTATCGGTATCGGCCTCTTTTCTGTTATCGGTAACATTCCCTAACCCTATAATATATATATAAGTATAGTATATGAATATATATATATATATATATATATATATATATATATATATATATATATATATATATAGTATATCATATATATATTAATAATTTATATATATATATATATTATGATAGTAATATATATATATATACTATATATATTTCTTTCTTTTCTTTCTTCACCTAACCTTATTTTGCCCAGATTGGTAAGGAGCGCTACAAGCAATCGGAAAAGAAAAGCATAGGAGAAGTATGACAAATGTCGAAAAGCAAGCCCAGCCTTACCGCCCCCCTGTACCATTAATTAGTGAAAGCTCGTCACAGACAGAAAATCCACCCTTAAGCTTCATGCGACCGCGACGGACCCTCACATGAAATCGTCAATGTAAGGTTTCATCCTTGGCCCATGTGGGCCACAACCATGCCCCCATACAAAAACCCCGCCATTCTCTCCATCCATGCACCCTTATATTCTCGCCTCTGCCAAACTTCACATTCCTCCTCTCAGACCATTCTTTTCACCGACTCAATCCACTTCTCTTCGGTCTCCCAGCCGGTCGGTTCCCAAAACACACTCTCCCACTATACATCCGCTTAACAACCGACTATCATCCTCTTTTCACGTGCCCAAACCATTTCAACATACTTTCATGTATTCTCTCATTTACCCCTTCTTCACACCAACACAACTCTCTAATACGGATTCATTGCCTCATTTTTTAATTTTCTTCACACCTAGCAGGCCCAAGATGTCCATTCTGAACACATGAATTTTAGATCTAATTCTTATTTCCAGACCATAGTCTCACTACCAGTACAATATTATTATTAACAAACATACCCTCATGTAAGGACCTAGCGGCACTCAAGACTTATCCCTTTACATTCACCAACGATTTAATTGCCACCTTCCTGCTGCCATTCACAAATTCCTACTACACTCTGCATCATCCGTTCCCTTCTCATCCAACACATACCCTAATATTAAACTCAGACACTTGCTCCAGCTGTCACCATCTAACATAACTTCACACTGAGACTGTCCTCACTCACAACCATAACCGTACTCTTATTTACGTTTACTTTCAACCCCTCCTTTTACCTGCCAAATCTCTCTACCTCTCTCACAAACTCTTTTCAGATTCGCACACAGAACCAAATCATCGCATATAATAGGTACTCCACTTTCTCATTCTCCATCATTCTAACACATTTCCTGCCATCCCCACCCTTGAAATCTTTCATACCCCATCCATATACAATGAATGAACCCAAGGGAGACAATAACACAACCCGTGTCTCACTCCACTATAATCCTAAACCCAATCACCATTGACACCATTTATTCTTACACAGCTTTCACTATCGTCATACCATACTTTTGATCCATTCAGAAAGCCTACACCAAACACCATATATCACTAATACCTGCCATAAAGCTTCCCCTATTAACTCTATCATGTACGCCTGTTGTAAATCCATAAAAACCTAAAAATTGAATTTATTCTTCTTCTCCCTCATTTTCTCAATTCTTTTTTCCAATGTAAGATTTGATCCACCATTCCTCTACGCACTCTAATTCACCTTGTTCTTCACCAATCAGTCCCTCCAATCCCTCGACGCCACTCTTTCGACCAAATACCAGGCATATACCGTCCCTACAACACTCAATAAACTTGCACCATCAAATTTCTACATTCCTTTCTCCCTTACCCTTAATATAAGGGCTACTATTACCGCTCTCCTCCAATCCCTTGAACTATACCCTCCATAAACGCTTATTACACAACTTCCAAAGCCAATCAATCACCATCTCGCCTCCGCTCTTGATCATTCATTAGTAATTTTCTCGTATACCTGCAGATTTACCTCTTCAACTTTCTCACCCACCATTACCTCCTCCTTACTATAACCTCATCTCCCCAAAATACCTATCCTTCTTGCCACCATCAAACCACATACATTCACTAACACCTCTTCATTACTGTCAATGTTATGCCAATTTTCGAAGTGTTCTTTCCACACTCCCCTCACATTCATTTAATCAGTTACACAAGAGCACCATCCCTATTTCATTATCTAAGCATATTCCCTTATTCTCATTCTTAACCTTTCGCGCTTCCTTCCAGAGAGCTTCCTATTCCCTTGTATTCCTCATTATTCCTCCTTCCAAACTGGTTCATTTTACCTCTTCTTTTCTACTACGTATGCACCTTTAGTATTTCTTTTTCCCCTTATATAATTCAAGCATCTTTCTTTTGAACTTCATCATTGCTTTTAGTACATTCAACACGCTTCTTTTTTTTTACCTTTAACCGCTTCATCACCTCTTCATTCCACATTCGCTGTTAACATCTTACTTCCTACTTTAGCACATCCACACAATTCCTTTGCACTACTAACAATGGCTTCCTTCATTTGCCCCCAGATTTGTTCCGTATCAACATGTTCACATTCAACCGATTTACTATCGAGCGCTCTTACATACTTATCCTTATGTCTTGCTCACTTAACTTCTCATCTTAATTTTACCTACTTCCTTTCGTAGCACCTTCCTTCCATCCAAGCCCCCACTAACTTATTATTACATAGAACACATAATGATCCGATAATCCCATTCCTAACCCCTCACTGAATTTAACATCCAACAACATACTTCAACATCTCCTTCTCACCAAAACAAAATCATCATCACTTTTCACTTCGATAACCATCTCTACCGTACACCAAACTTAGTATACTTATGAATACTCTTGTTTTAAAGAAAGTATTACTTTACACACATACCTCTCTCCTCACAGAAATCAAACACTTTCCAACCATTCTCATTTTCTCCCGACCCCAAACCACCTGTTATACCATCCCTTTTTGATCACCTATCCAAAACCATTCAGGTCCCCCAAACACTATCAATCTGAAGCTCCTACTCACCCCATCCAGACATCATCAGATTATCCCAAAATCGTACTCTCTTCAACGTTCCCTTCAGATGGACCATCCGATCACAGCCGGAGCATCATCTGGGCCGTTATTTCTCAGTAAACTTCATCGTAGAATCACACAACAAGCAGTGGATATGATGTTACGAAAGTATCTTAAAGTTGCGGAGATTCCTTTTCTGACACTCCTCATTCTCTTCCACACCAGCAAGCACACATTTCACACCACACCACGTAATTTCACCTTTTCTTTCATCTTTGTTTCAGTTTAGCTAGCAAATTCAAATTTGCCCTTTTTAATACATCCATCACCTCTCTCCTCTTCTCCTCAACATTGTATTTCCTCTACATTCCCATGCTACCACACTACGATTCAGTACAATTTTCGGCCGAAAATTAGAAGGTCGTTTACCGCGATCACGACCATCCCCGAGGCATGCATCAGCATTGCCTAGCAATGGTTGGCGGTAGTGGGCAGCCAACCCAACTCCACCGCCCCTTAGTCAACTTCTACGCACGCAGGACATACGATGGGGGAAATTCTTTCTCCCACACACAGAGATATGAGTAGTAGGGATGTCTGTAAGGTGTTTATCTAGAAGTGTGGTGTGTACTTTAATCATGTGTACATGATATGTGCGTAAAATGGTGGTTAGTATATTTGCCTGCGAGGATGCAGTGTGTGAAGAATATGAACGCAATATATATATATATATATATATATTATATATATATACTATATATATATATATATATATATATATATTATATATATAATATATATATATAATATATATATTATATATTATATATATATATATATAATATTATAAAAATATAGTATAGTATTATATATATATATATTTACTATTGAATTCTAGGTCCTTTTTCGTGTTTCATGTTGCCTGTCATATTTTTGTGAAAAATATTTCAATTTTTTTTTTTGCTGTTTTAATAAATCTTTATTCAAGATGGTTACTTTAGGATAAGTTTTTCATTGAAAATCCTCTAAAAGTTCCCGTGAAATATAGAAACCACAAAAAATCGTCTTAAACACATTTGTAACAAAGATAAGAAGATGAACATGAAACGGAAAAGCTCTGAATAGTCTTTGAAAATAAAATATAAGACTTAATCGGTAATGACTATACACAATACTCTACACCAGATATTCCCAACCGGTGTGCCGCGAGATCTGTCAGGGGTGCCGCGTGATTTTAATCTAATTGTAACATATATATATATATATACTATATATATATATATATAATATATATATATATATATATAATATATATATATATATATATATTAATATAATATATAATATATATATTATATATTATATATATATATATATTACGTAAGTTGCAGGACAAAGGTCTCTGCCAGGCGTAAGACAGTAAGATGCTATATGTCTCCATGACCTCTATAAGTCTATGAGTCTATGCCTATTGTTAATTTAAAACTGCTTCCCATATTGTTTTAAAATTTGTGCTAGAAATGCTCTAAAAATTTTCAAGAAATAGGAGAGCGAACTTATACCACCTACTTTAAGTGAGAGTAATTTGAACATTATCATTCCTCATCAACATCAAAAGAATTTTTTTTAAAGAAAAGAACATATTTAGAGAGTTATTTGTCTTACGAATTTTCATGGAACAACGATGCAGATAATCCATGTCCCCTGTGCTTAGTGTGTGGTGAAACGTAAGCCATGGTACCCAGCAAACTTAAGAGTCATCTTGCTACGAAGCACAACAGGTGTATCCAGGAAACCTGGCTTCAAGAGCAGGTAATCTAGAACAAATCAAGAAAAGTTCTTTCATAGAATGGTGAAGAGATTTACCACAAGTGACGGCTTCTTCTCCGCGCTTCATTTAAAGTTGACGAACTGCTCGCCAAGAAAATGAAAAACTCATTACAGCTGAGAGGATATCATTATCCCGGCGTGCAAAAATTATCGTTGTAACCATACCAAAATTTCCAAGGTTCCTCTCTCAAACAATACTATTAGCCGTAGATATTTGAAAATGTCATTAAATATAAAATGAACAAGTCGCAGATAAAATAAAAAACTCACCATAAATTTGCTTACAAATAGATGAAAGTACTGATATTTACTGCAAAAAAATCAGCTTCTGGATTCTTGTAGATTTTTGACGGTAAATATTATCGTGCCACGCAGCCTTTTGTTGCCAAAGAGTTGGAAACAACTAGTACCGGCGCCGATAATTTCCCTTTCGTCTCTTCCTATCTCAATAACCATGGTCTTCATGGAACGACTGTTGTGAAATATGTACTGATGGTTCACCATCAATGACAGGAAAGCATAAAGGATTTATTGCGCCAGCTTTACAGGAAAATGTATCATTGAAAATAGCTCACTGCTTTCTGCACAGAGAAGCAATAGTAGGAAAAATTGTGGTGAGCAGTTCGCTGAATTTATAAATCAGTTGTGAAGATGATAAATGACATTAAATCGCGACCTTTTGAAGTGAGACTCTTTGAAAAAATGTTGTGGAAATGATGCACCATATTATCTCATTTATTATCTCGTGGGTAGAGTACCTGAACCGGTTCTTACAACTTCAAAGAAGAACTAAAAGTCTTTTTTGAGAAAGAGAACATGATGCATTTTCCTAGGTTGCCGCAAAATGATTGGTGTTAGCAGCTGTCATATCTGTCAGATGTATTTAGTAAACTAAATGTATTAAATACTTCATTACAGGACGACAAAAAACAACAGCTTCTTTAACCAATGAATGAAAGGTTTCATGAGAAAGGTAACTTCTTGGAAGTCTGAATTGAGAAAAGTGATTTTTCAAATAATCTACAAGTCTTAAAATTTTCGAAAAGTAATGCTAGGGTTAGCTAAAAGGAGTCTTTCCTGATCATTATAGCCAAAATTCAAGATGCAGTAGAATAAGTACTTTCCTTCTTTTTCCGTTAAGAATCTTGAGTGGAATGGTTTCCCAATTTCACAAGGCAGATATTGCTGAAGAAAATTTCACAGCTACTGAAAGAAACGAATTTAATGATCTCTGCGCTGATTCTTTACTGAAAATTAAACTTGAGAAGATTGACTTATCAGCGGCTGATTTTTGGCTTAGTATACAAAAGAAGTATCCTAACCTAGTAGAAAAAGCCACAAGTTTCCTTCTGCCATTTTCAACATCATACTTTTGTGAACAAGCTTTCTCTGCAATGGTCAAAATAAAATGCAAACCAAGAAATAGATTGTAGAATCTTCAGGAAAATATGCCTGTTGCGTTATCAAACATCAGACCTAACATACAATATTTGTGCTCCAAGCATCAAGCACAAATTTCCCATTAATCGATTCTAAACCGCAAACTCCAGCTTTCTTTCTATCTATCTATCTATCTATCTATCTATCTATCTATCTATCTATTATTATTATTATTATTATATTATTATTATTATTATTATTATTATTATTATTATAATAATAATAATAATAACAAGGGTGCCTCAAAAATTCCACAGCCTTAAATAGGGTGCCGTGAATTACTAAAGGTTGGAAATCACTGCTCTACACCATAAAGTATTACAAATCACGTTGCTGTGGTCTTAGTAACCGAATATCAAACAACAAACAAAATAAAAATAAGTAATAATAAAATAATAATAATAAAAATAATAGTAATAATAAAATAATAATAATAATAATAATAATAATAATAATAATAATAATAATAATAATAATAATAATAATAATAATAATAATAATAATAATAATGTGATAAGCTGTACTCACCACAGCTCCTGCTACGTAAAGGATGGAAGAAATAGTTTGAGAAAGATTTGCCATTACAATGAGAGTGATCCAAAATGCGAGAATGGCCGAATAAAAATCACAAAACTGAAGAACACTCAAACGCATCAGACAGAAACTGTATAAAGGTACATCGCAGGCGTGATAAAACTAAAAATAATAGTTATAACTGTCAAACAAAACTTTTATTAATGACTAAACCATAATTAGAAAAAATAGTCAAACATAAAATACTTTTGAATTACTGTAATAACTACATTGTATTATAACTATTAATTAACGAAATTCTCTCTTTAATTACAGAATTAAAAAAAAAAAAAAATCACACTAATGTGACTGAATATAGACAAGGAAAGTAGTTAAATAAATCAATCAATCAATGAAAAAAAAAATTAGCAAAATTTTATGTGTATTTAAAAGTTAAAAGTCAATTACTTACCAAAGAAAAGAACATTGTAAAGCCATAAATTACTGATTCAGTATAAAACCCCCTACAATAAGCCAAAACAATTGCAGGAATAAAGAATAAATTTGACAAACAAAGGAGAATAGTTGAAAGAAGTATCTCCCAATCTGGAGTGGCTTGAGATCCATCACTGCAATCATAACCTCTATAACCTAAAAGTTACATAAAAATAAATCTTTATTATAAGCATCAATATTGATTGCTTTTTTGGTGTTCGCTACTCCTCGAAGAAGTATAGGACTCCTCTGTTTTATTACACAGCATTGGTTTCAGTAATGGATTGATTTAAGGTGTGCAAGTAATTAGCCCAAACACAGACTTGGTTTGGCTTTCTCTAGCGTTACCACTGAGCTAAAGGATACGTCGCATTAATACAGATTCTATTAAACAATTTAAAAAATAATTCCATATTTAAAAAAAACAATTTACTCCCTTACAATGAACATAATTCAACTCGATAAAAAATATAGAATGTGTTTGAAATGAAAATCATGAGTGTGCATTATTATTAGGTATACTTATAAACATGAGATAAATTGAAGATCAGTACGATCTTTATGGTAATATATTTTAAAATATTTGGAATCTTAAAATAAAATTTAGTGGATTTAAAATTAAACATAAAACTAGCAATTATAAACTTTTAATCAACATTAAGTGTTAAGATGGTTGGATATTTCCCTCATTCTTACCTACATCGCAAACACATGTAGAAAATATAAGTCCCCCTGAAATATAATGAGTACATGTTCCGTAATTGCCACACATTCCTATAATACACGGAGATGACACTATATTAAATAACGCGGTGGTGACATTTGTGCTGTTACAAGGTACTAAATTGCTCTGATTCGACAAATAACAAGACGGAAAAATGACGAGGAACCATCGACCAGGTTCTGGGTAGGGAATCAATAAAGAATTGGTATAAAAAGAAGGATCACTGGAATTCACTTGTATGAGCTTCCCACTGTCACATGAGACTTTGCCATTTACATATTCAATGGATGGTCTGATATGCACGTTAAGACATCCATGAATGGTGTAGTTGCTAACTGAAGTATTCTGAACAATGGAAAATTAACTTTTTTAGCAAAGAAAAAAATGGCAGAAAAGGGTTTTCTGTGCGTACCTCCAAATATATTACATTATTTTTATTTTTTATATTTTTTGGAAATATGAACTTTTTTTATATTTCACCTAAACTATAACGCTAATAAGCATAGATCAGGTCATATATTACTTTTATATTTACAATGAATCATAGCATCAATATAGCTAAACGGTTAATATATCAAAAAATCAAAAACATGTATAGGGGAAAACTATACAAATGTCTGGCAGATTTTTTGCTATACTCCAAAATATCAACTCGTGACTAGAACGAAAAAAATATCTATATATCTGCTGTAATGAAGCCAGAAGCTGTGAACGCTAGTAACGTCAAATCGTTGGATATACGAACATTACTCTATTAAAAGTAGAAAATGTTATATCTTACGTTAATATCAGCGATGATAATACAAAAGTTAAAATGTTTTATACCCAATATATTAAATTTACTTTTTTATAATTTTTAATATTTAAACTCAAATAAAAAAATAGAAGAAAACTTTTTTATTAGTGTCCGATTATTCGATAAATTTTACAAAGAGCAATGTTAATTAACTTTAATAGCGGAGATTAAACATCTTTTGATTAGATAACGTTTTGTATGTCTTAAGGTTCTATTGCGCTGCTCATGGGAAAGCTTAAAAATGATTTTCAAAAGGTTTTCCCGTGTACCAATAGTACGGGCAAAACACACGTCGGACAGGGCAAATAATTATCATAACTAAATAAATACAAATTGAGTACTACATCGTTGAGATTTAAAAGCTAAACAAAAAATATTTCACTCTCACCAAGCATGAATAATAAAAGTGTTCGCTTATGAACACAATCCATTAAAAAAAAACGTTTTGGGTTACTCAAAATAATAAAGCACAGAAAACCTTTTTTATTATTCAATAACTAATCATTATCTGAAAATTTTCAAGACACTAACTATATAGTTTAGGGGGAAGATAACACACAAATTTTATGGTTTAAGATTAATGATTTTTTGATGTTATGGCGAAAACAAATTTGCCACTGTTCATTGGAAAACATTCAAAGTTTTCAAAAGTTTTCCTGTGAACAGCGTAAAAAAAAAAGTTAATTAAAAACGAAATATTAATCTAAATAAAATCATGTGTGATCTGTATAGTTTGCAACCAAGCTGTCGCAAAAGTTTTCATTGTCAATACGGGAAATAAATAATTAAAATAAAGTTACATGCCACTAATTATATACTGATATATATATATATATATATATTATTTCAATAAATATAGTATATCATATATACCATAATTATATATACATACTATATAATATATATATATAATATATAATATATACTCACTTTATATATATTATATAACATATATATACTAAAAACATATTATATAAAAAGGTAAAGGTACAACATTATATTTACTTAATTCTTTTAACATACTCATATACACAATCTCGCCCTAAAATGGAAGTACATTAAACAATAAATTCACTTAACAACAACTTTGCGTACTGGGTTACGTCCAAATACTAAAGCTTGTTTCCTGTTGTTCAGTAGATGAAGTGGTCTTCACTGAAAACGAATCAACAGCAGAGACATTGGAAGCTTGATGTTGATCTCTCTTTTGCGATTTTGAAGGAAGTATATATCACAGAGAATGCAGCTTGAATGAAGATATATACAGTTGATAGTGGTATGGGTTTTCAATTTGTAGTAAACATATCACTATTTTCTTATTCGATTTCTCTCCATCTTTTCCAATATAATCTATATATAATATATAATATATATATATATATATAATTATTATATTATATATATATATTATATATTAATTATATATTATATATATATATATATTATATATATATAAATATATTATATATTATATATATATATTATATATATATTATAGTAGAGGGTATGTGGTCAAGCCATTGTGTTGTATTGTACCTGACAATATATGCTTGACGGTGAGTTCGCTTCTTCAGATTATCCATCCATAATAAAGTAAGCAGTGGTAATGAGGTCCAATAGATTTAGAAGTAATAACATATCGTTGATGAATCTTTCTTTCATTTAATCGAAGAGCTTGAAGAGACAAAATGGAAGTTCAGTCTAAAGATGTAACCTCTGAGTCTTCTTTAGAGAGAGAGAGACGTTTAGTGTATTGTAGTGTCATGGAAATAGTCCAGCTAAACTAAAAGTGATGGGTCTGTGTGTTTACTGCGGGATAAAGTTCCTGCCTCCACCTATCTGCATGTTGTTTCTTAGGTTTTCGTAATCTTAAAACTGGTATTAGAGACGATGAAAATAGTCACGTTAAATTGAGGCTGAGTAGGTCCGGGTTAACGATATGACTTGTTCCTGTCTTCACCAGTCTGCATGTTGCTTGAAGATTTTCGTTATTGTGGCATCTTGAAATTAATGTCAGTGACGACGGAATCAGCCATGTTAAACTATATGTTTGGCTGAAATATTAACAGTGTGACTGATGTTCACGTCTAACACTGAGTTTTTTTTTTTTTTTTATTTTTTTTTTTTTTTACAGGCAGATTACCGACATCACGGGCTGAGCTTTTGAGAGGTATTTTTTGTCTTGAAGACGTGGTCTATTATTCTTCCTACCTTTTCCCTTTTCTCAAGGTGACTGTTTGGTTCACAAAAATCTTCTTGGGCTAGTGTTCGACTTCTGGGTTAACCAGATTATTTCCTACAACTGCACAGGTGTGTTGATTGTTGTTTTTGACTAGTTCCTCGTAATTATGTCCGATGTTATGTTGAGAAAATCTAAAATAGAAATACGTACAGCGTGTTATTTTCCTTTCCCTGATAGATCGCCTTCTTCGCTCAAAGGAAGCTATACCCTTTGGCGCTGGCTAACTAACAGTAGTGAAGAATTGTATGGAAACCTTTTTTTGACCTAAATCTTACATCATTAAGGGAGATATTACAAAACACTCTTCGTTTGTAAACTACATGATTTAGATTAATTTTTATTGAAAGATAACTATATATTACATGTTTTTATTAATTTCGAATTGAAGAAATAACGAAAATAAAATAATTGACCTTAAAAGATTCACTTCATTTAAATAAAACGCGCCAAAAATTCCCGCTCAAAAATAAGTTTTAGTCGAAGGCTAAAAGACATAAATTGATAAATGTTTTTCAAAAAAAACTTTGTATTAATAGTTAAAAGGAATAATATTAACATATTAAAAAAAAAAAAAAACACTAGATAATAAATGTAAAAAAGGGAGATATTTTTTATCTTAAAAAAATCGATATATTGTAGTCAGAACGTTAATCACTTGATTATCTTTTTCCTTTTCCCTTTTTATTAAAAAAATTTATTTGATACTTGGTTGTTTACCAACATTTTTAAACAATTATTTTTAAATGAATATAATGTTTTTAACAATTCTCTTTACAGTACCTATAATATAATATATATATAATATATATATATATCACTATATAATATATAATATATATACTATTATATATATATATATATTATATATCATATATTATTATATATATTATAATTTATATAGGTAAAATACAATAAAATGGATTTTTTGACCCTTGGATAAAATCAAAGCTAGGTATAAAACTTGGATTTATTACATATAGAGTACACTTCAATTAAAAATTACAAATTAAAACGACATTCAACTATTATTCTTCACTTTGAGTATTAATGGTGCTAGTTACTGACAAAAACTTTCGCCTTTATACGGCCTTTTTCAATTGTCTTAATAGTTTAACACCAAGAGAGTGAAGAAATAATACTGAAAAGATTTTTGGAACTATTTTTTTAAATTAAAGAAAACAAAGATGGCAAGGAGCGAGATTCTTGTTTTTTTGTTGCCACCCGTTTGATTTTTTTTAAAAATAATAATGTCTACCCTCCATTTATTGTGCGTAAGTACATATGCATTGAAAATATGTTCGTAAGTCTGTTTTCCTTCTGATTATCGATTTTTCAAATTACGTCATCGCAGTTCCAATAATTGTAATGAATTTTATATTGTTTTTGTATTCTTTGTTGCATGACCAATTTGTCCATTTTCCGCATGTGTTTGTCCACTATGTATATTTTGCCTATTGAACAATTAACTTTGTCATATATTAAAAACAGTAATATTTTAATCCAAAAAATTATATATATTTTTTTAAAAAAAAATCAAACGAGTGGGCAACAAAAAAACAAGAATCCCGCTCCTTGCCATCTTTGTTTTCTTTAATTTAAAAAAATAGTTCCAAAAATCTTTTCAGTATTATTTCTTCACTCGCTTGGTGTTAAACTATTAAGACAATTGAAAAAGGCCGTATAAAGGCGAAAGTTTTTGTCAGTAACTAGCACCATCTATACTCAAAGTGAAGAGTAATAGTTGAATGTCGTTTTAATTTGTAATTTTTAATTGAAGTGTACTCTATATGTAATAAATCCAGTTTTATACTAGCTTATGATTTTAATACAAGGGACAAAAAATAATATATATATAAAATAAAAAGAAAATGCAGACAGAAACAATACATAATATACTATATATATATATATATATATAATATTATATATAATATATATATTATAATATATATATTATATTATATATATAAATAGTATATATATATACTATATATATTATTTATATTATAATATATATATTAGGATGTGCGAATAGCCGAATACCGAATACCGATTCGGCTAAAAGTATTCGGCCGAATAATCACATCGCTATTCGGCCGAATAGTTATATTTCAAAGTTCGGTCATCCATTAGGGAAAAATAAAGAAAAACTTACCCGTTAAACAAAAAAAGGTGAATTTTTCTTGGATGGACTTTGTAGCAGATATATAGTAGTTCGGAGGTGCTGATTATATATTCTCTGATTTGTTGTATCACATCCCGTTTTCGTGGAATCATGGATCCCTATTTTTTTGCATATTCCCTAGGAATAAGAATGACAAAATTCATGTGTGCACTACGTATGCTGTATAGACGTTACCTCCGCATATATCTACAGTAGCAGCAAAGTTTACTGCGGTCGATATCGGGAAGCATGTTGGTAATTTAGTAACGTCTACATGTAATGGGGATGCCATAGGACCTAGATGCATGTAACTATTCATACACATCGAAATCAGTCGGATGGTCCGTCATTGTTCACACAGGTGAACTGAACGATCTTGTATGAAGTTGTATTTCGATGTTGTCCTGAGCTGTTGGCTTCGAGGTTGAATGAAAAAAAACGACTACTGGACCATGGCACAAAAGTAAAATTTTATTAACAGAGAAGCAGAGCTGCGGAGGCTCTTTCAGTCAGATGTAACCTTGTGCATTGCACGTGGAAGTTGCAGGCTAACTCTGGCTTCGGGACTCCAAGCAATACGATGCAGGTGAGTGGGGACTGTTTATTGACACTTCCAAGAGCAGTTTTAAAGTGTGTGTTGTTACACAACGGCAGGTATGCTTCTGTTCCAGTAGGGTACTCGGTATGGATGAGAGAGGAGTTTGGAAAATCGAAGACAGTATATTGGAAGAGGCTAAATATAATCCATGAGTACATCAGGATTAAGAAAATGCGTACGAACACTCATGAAAATGGTAAATATTTGGACTACGGCTAAAGAAAACAAGACACAGAATATTCACCAAAAAATAAATCACTGCTTTACCTCTCGACTATAATCCTAGACGGACCAAGCCGGTCGGCCAACGAAATACACTGCGAAACACAAAAGAGAATGGCCACCGAGAGAAACCTTGACGCCAAAGCTAACGAGAAACATCTTCGTACGTGAACCACTTGAACTAAACAGAGAAGAAAACATACAATAATATTAACACCTCCACTCAACACCAATAATAACCCAAAATTAAGTATTGATGAAAACAATTTTGCTGAGGCCTGAACAATGAATAGTGAAATGCTTCCGACTATTACATATGCTAAACATACGTATTCCCTGGTCATACGAGCTGACGAGAAGAAAAAAGCTGGGATATTTGTTAATGGCAAACAAATAGAACGAGACACTACCCAAGCAATCAACATATCTCCAAGGTTATTGATTGCCTATGCTACAACTATAGACTGTGTTAGAAGGCAAGAGCGTGAAATGCTTTTTCAGATGTAGCACAGAATTTCTGGTGGAACAGGAAAGCCGAGACTACTAATATTGTACAGAAACTGCTAGCAAATATATAGTGTCATACTCATAGATGTTAGAATGAGTATAAGTTGCACTAATAAACAATATATCACCTAACGAACAGAAAATTTCCGGATAACCTAAACGATGTTAGTGATGAGCAGGGTGAACGATTTCATCAAGACCTAAAGTTCATGGAAGGACGTTACCACGGCAAGTGGGATATCAATATGATGGCCAGACTACTATGATAATGGAGCTTGATGAGGATATTCCAGAACGCTAATGCAAGTAAAAGATCGTACTACGAGAGAAAGTTACTAACCAAAATCGTAGGTATGTTACACTTAACTACCCAATCTTCTATTACATATACATCTGTTGTCCATAAATTACTCTAACTTTAATTAATTAGTTTATAATCAAATGTTTAACATATATTATCCAATAGACATAATATAATAAATTTTAACATGTGTAACTTTTCTTGCGATTATATAAAATATATACTATAATATATATATATATATATATATAATAATATTATCTCATATATATATACCTATATATATATATCATATAACTAGTATATATATATTATATATATAATATAAAAATCTATAATATATATAAATATAAATACTTAATATATTAATAATATATATATATATATAATACACAAACAGATCAACATCAACCAAACTAAAAATACTAACTATAATCAAAAATATAACATACCATATACAATTAATATAATTAAACAAAATACTAAACATAAACATAATATAAATAAATACAATAAACTTATCAACTAATTATCATATTTACACTAATGTATAAACACGTATATATACTATATATATAATACATATATCATAAAAAATATATATATATAGTACATATAATATATAACTATAATAAACATACACTATATATATATACCTTAATATATACTATATTATATAATAATATATATATAATATAACACCATAGTATATATATATATTAAACCATCACAAATAATTGTTGATAAGACACCTCATTGCATAGAAGAAAGGGTAAAAAATCATAAATTAATTAAAACAAGATTACACACAATATTTCACAAATGCGATGTGATATGACACAAAAAATCAGAATATAACCTTTTTGAGTAATCAAATTAATAATTGTGTAATTTTGTAATATATTGTATATCATAGTCAAAGAATTTCATTTTAATACCAGTGTTATAACAATCTAACAAAAAAGTAACTATACAAACTACAAAAATTAAATATATTTTCTTACCTATAGCAAACCATTCACATATTCAAAAATAATTAAAATGAAATTCGAAAGTTTCTAGTTATATTAGATATTAAACATAAATTTCATTTGAATAAAGCTAGCTTAGGTTTAAATGACAGAAATTAGCACGTATCTCACATTATTCAAGAGGGATAAAAAACTAATTTATTGTGAAGTCTATCATAAAAATAAAAAAATATTTTCCTCCTATTCTACATTATTTCTTTCACTTCGACTGATAGGATAAATGGAGTGAAAGATAATTTTACTTCACACTAGTATTATATATTCAAATTCTATCAAAACTATTTCCCAGTGTTCTTTTTACACTCAAACCAATCATAGAAAGGAAATCCATATCGATACTTCTACTGAGTAACAACAAAAGTAAAGTGAAAACAAAAACTTATATATTTTATTAACTATATTTTCTTGATGTAAAAAACGTCCAGCCTTGTAGCCTTATACTGTTTTAATGTACAGAATACTTTCACATCGTCAGAAGAATAGGACACTTTCTTTTTTCACCTCTCACTTTCTTTTTCTGTATGAGATTTTGATGCCACATTAATTTTCTTTTAAAAATCTTAAGCAAATTGGACACACTTATTGAGGGGCACAAATGTGAATCATCGTTTAGCAACACGATCGCGCAGCTAATTTCATGCATTTCTTTCCCATGCCTCAACGACCATACCCATTTATTTAACTGATTCATCTGAATTTAATGTTGAAAAATCTAGCATTCGAAATCGCAGATCCTAAGAACAGTAGCTACACTACAATTAATTCTTATCATCAGTAACAACTTAAGAAAACGTCTTTCTTTCTACCCTGATTTCTAAGCTCTTCAACGAGTGTAATTTATTATTCAACTGAAGCTTTTGCTTTTATTGCCTTATTTCACAAATAGATTTAATTGGCAAAATGGAAGAGGATCACTTGGGCGACTGTTACATCACGTTTAATGCTGTTTTAGTGATGTTGTCAAATGGCTCAATCTAAAATGGAATAATTTTGCCAATGAAAATCAGTCAACATTTTCTGATTGCTCAGTGTGTTATGGATAGGGGAACTTTTTGTTCAAACAATCTTTTAAGCATATCATAGTTCTGTTCAGCGTGGTAGAAACGTTCTTGAATAATTTATGCACTGATATTGAATTCAGTCCTTCCAATCTGTAACAGTTTTACACACGCTTTCTCAGTGCGTTCTACTAGAACTGGTAAAATGAGAGATATGCTTCTGCAAGTAAATAAAAATTCTTTAACAGACTTCCGACATAATATTGAATCGTTAATGCATAGTTGAACATGTGAAATAAAACATGAAATTATAGCAGCCACGTCTCCTCCATACCAGCTAACCATGCTTGGTCCATTATCCCGTATCACTTAAATGAATTCTATTTTTTTAGAATAATTGACAAATGTCAAAGGCCCTTATAGGTTCTGACAAATGACAAAGATTTTGCCTTATTGGCTACAAAATTTGGCTATATTTTTATTTTTTTGGAAAATAAGTTTCTAAAAATTTCAATTTAATTGATATAACTTTCCTTAATGTTTGATTCTGTAATTTATTGTTTAATAAGAAGCTCATATTCGGCCGAATAGTTCGGCAAAAAGCCGAATAACGAATATTCGGTATTTTGGCCGAATTGGCCGAATACCGAATACTTACGGAATATTCGGCACAATCCCTAATTATATCTATATATATATATATATATATATATAATATTATATAATATATATATATATATATATATATATATATATATATATATATATTATATATATATATTATATATATTTATATATATTATAATATATATATATATTATATATATATATATATATAATTATATATATATATATATATAATTATATCATATATATATATATATTATATTTATATATTATTTTATATATATATTATTATATATATATATATATATATATTATATATATAAATTCCAAAAGAGAGTGCTTTTAGTTAGATTTCCTTGTTAATTTATATAGATAATTAAATTTCATTAAATTTATCTTATTTTAATTCTTTTTTTATTATTATTTTTCTTTTAAAGAGTGTAAAATTTGCAAAAATAAGACAAATAAATAAAAAAAAATTAACTTTCCAGTCCGTTTTTAATAAAACCAGTAAATTGTGAGACAAAAAAAAATCGCTTCGAGAAAGAAGAACCAACGCACGTCTTGCAAAAATATTTTAGCTTATGGAAGTGCTTCATGGTAAACCGTTGAAAGGAGTTCATAGTGCTCATTGGCTGTGTACGTCTGAGAAGCGGTCACACCCTTCGGAAATTTTGCTTACATATTAAATATAAGTAAGTCCTTAAATAATGGCGCACGAAAGAACATAACACACACACACTATATATTATAGTATAATATATATTATATATATATATATATATATAATATAGTATAGTATATATATTATATATATAGTATATATATAATATATATATATTATATTATATTTATATTAAATATATATATATATATATTATAATATATATATATATATAAAAATATATATATATATATGATATATTAGTATATATATATATATATATATAATCTATATATATATTGGTAAAAATAATTTTCTTTTCTGACCTTCGATTTCGATATATCCGAAATATATAGTCGATACCGATATCT
>JABUQX010069473.1:0-35000 GCA_015478945.1 Trachelipus rathkii
AAAAGAGAAGAAGGAGCGCAAGTGATTGGCCTGTTTCAATGATGACATTGCTTGATGAACGGAATGGACTATGCACTCAGTCTTCTCCTGCAGTCTCTCCCCCAGTCTCACGCCTAAGACGATGTTTAGCACTACGCAATGATTCTATAAGAGGGAAAACATGTATCAGTGCATCTAGTGTCCATCTAATACATATAATTTCAGGGACGATAGTGTGGCTAGACATTATAGCTAGTCAATAAGACTAGAGCAACCATAGACCCACCTAGTTAGGTCAAAAAGGTCAATATCACAACAGTCCATATGGAGATGGAGCGAACGCCCCATATAATAAACGGGTCTGGCACAGAACCGATGAGAATAATAAAACTGAATGCTTCATCAGGTGCATTTCCCGTTCAAAAGATAATTGGCATCTTCTCTCAAGCAATTGCCATAAAATATTAATGGTCTGAAGCTTTTCAATGACATATGTAAGCACGAAATCCCAAAAAAGTCCGCAACTTCTATTAGAGTCGAACCCAAGGTGAAGCGACTCACTTTGTGGTAAGTATTCACTGACTCCGTTTAGACTTCATTCACGGACTGATTTCCCTGGTTTCTTTTAAAGCTCATCGTGGGAAGATGGGTTCTCTGACACTCACAATAATTAGAGAACACTCAATCTCGAACTGATGATATAGAACTTAACTACATAACGCTGCCAAGTATGGTGGCATAGTTTGAAAATTTTCTTGTGAAGATATTTATTGTATAAAATAATTAAATACATTATATATATATTTAACATATTCGAGTCGCTAGCTTAGGCTTACTACTGGAGGCTATTGAATAGTTATATATATATATACTTATATATATCTTATAATATAATACTATATATAATTATAATATATAATATATAATTATAATCTAATATAATATAATACTATTATATATAATATATATATATTATTATAGGGTAGTGAAAAATACATCTGATTAAATAAACCTTGAGGTATAAAGTTTCAAAGCGGATTAGATCATCTATTATATATATTTTTATTAAAAATTATAACAATTAACATTAATTTTAACAATCATTTTAAGCTTTTCAATGGGCAAAATATGCTCGCGTTTTTGAAACAACGTTTGCTGTTTTTTTTGTGATTCTTGATTGATTTGCTATTTTGGAATTTTTTGATCTTGGTCCTACTGGTCGAGTCTGGCTACTTCATAGTGAATGAACTAATTTTCTGTGGGGTTAACTTCTATTTTAGCATAAATTGTTGAGAGCAGGTCGATTCTTTTCGGGTAAAGATTTGTGATATGTCCGAAGAACTTCACCTCTTGTAAATTGACGATTTTTTGTGTTATTTTATTATAATTATGATTATATGAGTTTTCTGTTTTCGGTGTTTTGGAATGGGATATTATTGATGCACAATTAGCTGAGTTAGGATTATTTTAATGTTATGGGATGTTAGGATTATTAAATGAAGATGATTGTTTTACCATGTCTTATTAGAATCGGTGGTGATTTATGTTGACTTGGTTCTATAAATATTTCAGATGATTGTTGTCTTCTCCATATAAGTGTTTGAACAGTTTTCACAATTTATTTCGTATACAGCGGTGACATGCTTGCGTATTTCAGTAAGTATCTTTTCTAAACTAGTGAATCATGAAGTTTGTACTGATTTTGCATAAAAAAATCTAGAATATTTTAATAGTGTTCTTACAGTAATATAGGCGATGTAATATAATGGATAATCTGGATATTTATGTAAATAAGTATTGGGACGGGCTAATATGAGATATTAGTAAAAGAGTTGTTATCAGATATCATAACACTTATTGCATGATGTATGTGGATCCCAGGATTTATTTTGGTATCTCAAATGTCATAACTTCATCTTAATCAAAGTAAAGTGGCCATTTTACATTCAGATTATTATTTTTCTGTAATACATCCTCTAAACTTCTCGTAAAAATAAAATTATTGATTTTCCGAACATTACTATAAATGATGAATGAGAAACTGAGTTTACACGAAAGGGTTTTATTTGGCGTTTACGATATATGTTGAATCATGGTAACTGAGTCTTTTTTTCCAAGTTATTTTGTAGATCTAGGAAATGTATTTTTTCCTTTTCAGAGATTTCTACTGTAAATTTATATTCTCATGTATATTGTTAATAAATTTAAAGATTGTGTTTGTATTTATTGTTTCTGGTATCATGGCAAACACGTTCTACATATCTTAACCATATTTTGTGGATTATTAGAGGAATGTGATGGTTTCTTCTTTATTAATTCCATAAAGATTGTTGCTGAATATTTGGTGACAAAGGAGGAATCCCTAAACATAACACTGAGACTTGTTTGTGATGTCCTCAAGAAGGTTCAATCTTGGAAATATGGAAAAAATATAGAAGGTAAGTGTAAGTCTGGATTAATCTTGTTTAATAATCGGAAAGAAAAGTTGTAAGTTTAATCATTTTGAGAAATATGTTGTTCAAAATGATTTAATGTGTAATCAACGGGTACTTTAGTAAATAAAGAGGTTGACATTATATTTTACGGAGCTCTTATATTTGAAATCTTTGTTTCCTACGCTTTCGAATGAAAAAAAATTGCCCCCAAGAGTTTTTAGGTGGGCAGTCAATATGTTTCCTAACAGTGGTTGTACAGTTTTGAGGCCAACCATTTGGATAGGTTTTGGGTTATATCATTGATGCTTGGATATTGATTCGGTCTGAAGGTATTTTTTCTTCTTTTGTGTATTTTTGGGAATGGCGGTAAAAAAGCGGGAGAGAGTAGGTTAAAGGCATTAAATTTTGGATAAGGTTCTGTATGTGTAGGTGAATTTTTGAAAGGGCATTTTAATGGATTGTTGTGAATTTTTAAGGGGTTTTTTATTGATGATAGTATAGTATTATTATCATTTAATAAATTAATACTGACTTAGTGAATTTTGGGAATTTTTGTATTACAATGCGTTACTTTAATCCGATCCTGCTGATGGTGATCTCTCTAATTCTGTTGGAGGTTTTTTTAAAGCTCTGGAGAATCTAATTGGGTATCCTGTTTTTTTCAAAAATCTTTTTGTAGTTTTAATAATAATACACCAAATAATGTGTCATTGTTAGTATCTCTGTTTTGGTTATACTTTTTCCACTGGTTGAAATTTTTGGTTAGATGGGTCCATGGATCCAGGTTTGGCATAGCAAATTCTAATCTAGAGACAAATGAGCTTCATAATTCTCAGTTTTAGATAATGACATATTAATTATAATCTAGAGACCCAGGTGCTTCGAAATTCTCAGTTCCATATAATGGCCTATTAATTATAATCTAGATACCCAGGTGCTTCCAAATTCTCACTTGCAGATAATGGCCTGTTAATTCTAATCTAGAGATCCAGTTGTTTCGAAATTCTCAGTTCCAGATAATATCCGATTAATTCTAATCTAGAGACAAATGAGCTTCATAATTCTCAGTTTTAGATCTAAATTTTCTTTTGATTTCTACATTTATCTCTTGTATTTTATTGAGAAGTAGATGATAGTATATGTCAGGGAATGGATGATTTCTGTCAACATATACACTCTTAGGAATGAAACTTCTCGGGATAACGCAGTCGTTCAAACAATTTGTAATAAATCTAAGGTTGCATTTCGCCAGATTAGCAGCAATGAGAGAATCTAGATATTTGTAGAACTTCTTTTTTAGGTTATAGTTTAAATTTAAAAAAAATAGTTACCTCTTGTTGTATATCGGGCTCCATATTGTATAGATGTTATTAAACTACTGCCTTCTCGTAGTTAATTAGTATAGATTAAATAAACCCTTGAGGTAATAAATCTTCAAAGCGATTAGATCATATATAATATTTTTATTTAATTATAACCAATTTCACATTTAAATTATTAACAATTATTATCAAGCTTTCATGGGCATGCTCGCCCTCACTTCTTCGGGACTGGACTGATGTGTTTTTGATTCTTGATTATATTTTGCACTATTAAATTTGCAAAATTTGGTCTAGATTCTCTCATTGCTGCTAATCTGGCGAAATGCAACCTTAGATTTATTACAAATTGTTTGAACGACTGCGTTATCCCGAGAAGTTTCATTCCTAGGAGTGTGTATATGTTGACAGAAGTCATCCATTCCCTGACATATACTATCATTTACTTCTCAATAAAATACAAGAGATAAATGTAGAAATCAAAAGAAAATTTAGAACAAATTACTGGAACTATAAACATTTTCAACAATTTTACTTCAGCAATTTCGATGATCTTCATATGTTTACCGCCATGTTGGCAACAATTTCCTCCAGGACGATTCTGCTCTGTGCCACAGAGTCAAATCGGTAAATGTATGAATCAAATTACATCAATTACAGTGAATAATTTATTCAATTTCAAATTATTTCTAGGTTGAAAAAAGGCTGCAGGACAGTAGATTCTTAACCATGTCATGGCCTAACAAAAATTCAACCAGTGGAAAAAAGTATAACCAAAACAGGATCAACAATGAAACATTATTTTGGTGTATTATAAACTACAAAAAGATTTTTGAAAAAAAACAAAAAACTCCAATTAGATTCTCCAGAGCTTTAAAAAACTCTTCAACAGATATGAGAGATTTCACCATCAGCAGATGGATAATACGGTGTAAATGCATTGTAATGCTGAATATATTGAATACTTTAACAAATCCTATACATTTATTAAATGATACTAATCCTATCTAATCAATAAAACCCTTTAAAAAAATTTTTTCCAAAAACAATGCAACCAATTTTTTTTAATTTCAATGCCATCCTGTCAATAAATCAAGAATAATACAGACCTTATCCAACAATTCTTAATGCCTTATTTAACCTACCTATCTCTCCGTTTTTTTTTACGCATTTCCAAATACCAATGAAAACATACTATCAGACATAATATCCACATCAATTGTATAACCCAAGAACTATCCCAATGTTACTCAAAGATCTAAACCACTGTTAGGAAACATTGATGCCCAATCTAAAAACTTGAGCTTTTATACAAAAAGTACAAAAAAAATATTTTCACATTATAATTAGTCGCTTTGATGTCACCTCTTTTTTCTAAGTACACGTTGATTTAACTAACATTAATTTTTGGAACAACATATTTACTCAAAATGATATAAACTATTAACACTTTCTTTTTCCGTTATTAAACAGGTAATCCAACTTACAATCTTGAAATCTTAATTTTTCATTCCAAGATAAATGTCTATAAACAGTATCAGGTTATGTATGGGATCTCTTCTTTCCCCTATTTTAAGTAATCTCTTTATGGAATTAATAGAACCTATTCCTTTTTCCAATTTCCACAAGTATATGGTTAAGGATATGGTACGACTGACGTGTTTGCCATGAATACCAGGGACATAAATACAACAGAAATTTTTAATTTTATTAACATATACTGAATATAAAATTTACATAGAAGCAATCTGAAAATAAGCAAATATCATGTTCTAGATCTACAAATTGGAAAGATAGTTACCTTTGTTCACATTATATGTAAACCCCATGCAAACCCTTCGTACACTCACTGGTTCTCATTCCACGACTTTTCCGAAGTCAATATTAGTTTTTTTTTATTTTTACGAGCACATAAACTAATGCAGTAACCAAAATTATCCTTGAGATTAAACGTAAAAGAATATTTTCCTTCAATATAAATTCCCCGTAAATTACTCATCAATCTTAAAAAAAGCTAAAGAAATAATAAATAGGTTATAAGTAATACTGATAACAACTTTACTAATATTTTACCGTCCCAAATCTACAAAAATCAATTATCAATAACATTCCTAATTACATAAACACAGTCAAATCTAACAATATAGTAACTAAACATGTTTTGAAACCTAAAGACATAACTAAATATCAGGCAGGCATTTCAATAGATGTGAAAATGTTCACACTAATAGGAGAAAAACATTAAAGATTACAATAGAAAATTGCACCTCTAAATACAATCGCCTAGCCAAGGCCCTCACAGTTAAGAAACTTTTTACACTTAATCTATCAGTAATATATAATACCCATTCCAAACACGGAAAACAGAAAACCATGAATCTTTATAATAAAAACAAAAATTCAAAATTTACAAAGACTGTTTTCGAAAGAATCACAAATCTTTACCTAAAAGAATCGACCTCTCTCAACAAAAATGCTAAAAAAGTTTTAAGCCAAGAAAATTTCCATCACGTATGACAGTAGCCAAGATCGCCAAGTAGAACAAATTTAATAGTCAAATCATCAAGAATAAAAACAAGTCATTCAGCACGAAGAGTGAGGCGAGCATGCCCATGAAAGCTATATATATATTTGTTAAATAATTTATGTGAATTGGTTATAATTTAATAAAATTTATAATATAATTAATTGCTTGAAGAATTTATTACTCATGACAATTGCTTGGATTCCACCTCATTACTACGAGAAGGCAGTTAGTTTAACTACATTATATAATATTATATATTATATATAATATATATATATAAATATATATATATTATATATATATATTTATTATTATTAATATATATATATATATATATATATTATATATATTATATATATTGGTAAATGAATACCTGAAAAGGATAATAAAAACCAAAGATGATTACTGAACTAGAAATTCACCGGTGGACATTTTTATTAAAAAAAGAAGTTGATTTATTGCTATTATTTTGTATTTAAATATAATATTCAGCCACCAATTAAAGTTTTTTCTTGTTTTTTTTCATAAAAATGTGTGATAAATAATAGATAAAATAAAAACAAAATAAAACAATTATCAATAAAAAAATGATGATATAGATCAACAAATTTTCACCCATCAATAAGCATAAATGCAGACATAACATGTGAAAAGTGGAAGAGGACTAGCGAAAAGCATTTTCATGCATGTTGAGAAGAATATCCAATAACAGCTGTAGCTACAATTTTAGATCCGAGGTATAAACTGCTGGCTGGAATCTTTAAAAAACCACAGGGACAAAAGAAACAAAAAACACATCACACAACAAGAAACCTAGGGGAATCAAAATAACAAAAGACGGACTAAATATTACTATTGCACTTACAAATAGGTATAGAAAAATAAAAGAACGAAAACTGATAAATTAATCAAACACACCAACAAAAACACGAGACAAGAACAGGGATAGACTCACTATAAAAAAGATGCAAACTAAAAGAAAACCCCACAAAACATGACATTGCAACACAAGAATCTGAAGCATGGTGAGGTATAAAATATCAAACTATCTAAATATCAAAAGCAACATATAAAATAATCATATATACATCTATATAAATAACTTAAATCTAAACAAAGTAATAAAGAATTTTATTTATTAAATCCACCTAAATAATTAATTAAGGATTAAAACTTACCATACTTAAATACTAAATAATAATTTAAATTAATACCGAGCTATTATTCATATCCTAATATATATAATTATGATATAAAATAATTATTACTAAAAATAACTAATGTACGTTATACTGCTATATATAACTATATATACAAATATATAATAAATTAAATAATAAAAAATAAAGACTAACATACACGATATCATGACAAGCAGACATACAACGAATAAACATATAAAAGTTTAATGTTAAATACTGGTACAAACCCCACATAAATTACACAAATAAATAATTCCAACAGACCTCACGGAGTAATAAAAAACAACATACTTACACACATAAAACTTATAAAAAGAATTCTTCAAAAAACAAATACACAAACAAATAAATTCGTACACAAACACACACAAAAAATACATTTACAAACGGATCGAGAAGAGTAGATTGTTTTAACATCATGACAGTATACATACGACAAAGACGCTAAGTATACTCAAAGAAAAAGAAAATGTCAGACATATTTCAATAAATCCAACACGGCAACAATAACAAGAATACTAAAACACCAAACAATTACCACATAAAAATCAAATTCATCATCCTTTAATCTGAACAAATCTGACGACTCAATAATGGCTCGAAACATGAACTTCAAAATGAATCAATAATATATAAAAACACAAACTAAAGTAAAAAAAATACACTGACAAGGAATGCAATCAGCACAATATCAACGTAAAGAACACAACACTGAAAACGAAACCCCCACACAACAAAACACTAAAAAGAAAAAACGAAGGCCTCTTGCCTTCTGGAATAGGTTTCAAACAAATTGAATGATTTCCTATTATTAGGGGGACTGGCAAAAGTAATTTTTATGCCACCAGCAAGCTCAGTGCTAGTGAGAGAGAATTCAAGGTAGGGGAACTAATTCCAAAAGACGAATATTCGTTATAGTGTAAAGAATAGTTGAAGTTTTATTATATTTTGATAATAATTAAGTCATTATCATTATTTAATCTATTCACGTGTTATGTCTTGAGGTTTTGCTTTAGTGATTTTGTAGTATCGATATTGGTGATTTTGTAGTTTCAATATTAGTGATTTTGTAGTATCGATATACTTGATGATTTTGTATGTTTATGTTATATTTTTGCTCATTTTATAAGTACGGAGTACATGACTTTATATATATATTTTTTTATTTTGTTTGATTTAACCCTCTATTATTTAGTGTAAATTTACAGTTAACCCCGGTAGAAAACTCCGGTTTTGCCTGATTTTTGGCCGGGGCCCCGTTCGGTTTCTAGCTGTAGAGCTGTTTTGCAAAAAGTTCATGCATAGTAAGCATTGCGCTTTAGGAGAATGCTAATTGCCATAGTTTGTGAATCCAAATAGTCGTCATCGGATATTCTTTTCTTAGTTTGAGAATAAAATTATTTAAAACTCAACCCCTCGTGATTCTACTTTTCCCTTTTGCAACACAATTCGATAACAGGAGATTCAACTGATTCACACCTTGATTTTTTTTCCAGTAACTTCTTTTCTCAGATACTGTAAAGGCAAAGAGAATAGAAGTTTTCAAAAAGTTCCTCCTTTTAACCAACTGTACAAATGTATTTTCAACTTTTAATGCATAAATTATTATGTTTTGGCAGAGCCCCATTTGGGAGCGCTGTGATAGAGTCTGGCAAAGAGATCTTATTTCTAAACTCTTCCCTTTCACGGTGTTCATTCCTCTCTCTGTGACCTTCACTCTGATTAAGGTGTCGTAGGCGGCAATTTTTCATCCTTTAAAACTATTAAGATTGGTGTCCCTCAGGGTTTTATCTTATCACCAACTCTCTTTCTACTTTTCATTAATGTTAATTTTATTCTTTTACTTCATATTATTCTTTGTCATCCCGGTATTACTCCACAAGGTCCTCTGTAGGACAGCCAACATTATCCTTTCTGTTACTCCTTCATTAAATTACCTTCTATTTTGAAAACACCTGTAGTCCCACCGACTTCGAAAGCCATTTCCGTGAGCCCCTGGTCGTGAACGCCTATCCGTTCTACTTCTCGCCCTTGGCTACTTATACTCCATCCTCACACCAGTTCAATTCAACGTTGACGAAGTCTCAAACCTCTGATCTTTCTCGAACTTTCTACATTGATACAGAGAAACACGTTGGTATGTTTTTTTTAGTACCTCAAAGCAGTTTTTTTTTCACCTTTCTTACTGCGCCACATTTACTCATACTTTTTCCTTCCTCTTCTCGGTGTCCCCCTCTATCTCAGTTCCTTAATTTTATCTAGACAATATAATCTTCCAGCAACTTCCACAACATCTTCGAAAACAGACAACTGGGTGAAAAACTTCTTCTATCCCTCTTAGTTAAAATTGATCTTGGGGTTCTTTTTCACCCTTGATCCACAATATTCATGGAAGGTTTATTATGTATCAATTGTTTTTTCATTTTAAACACGCTTCTAGAGGTTTGGTGTTCTGAGGAAATCTTCAGGCATATCTTCACGCCACTGCCAGTTGCTTTGTTCTTCTTAAGGGTAATGATTCGCCTCTTTATGGATATGTCGTGCATATTCTTTCTCACTTCTTTTGGCGCGTGGCTGGTTTCCACCCTCAACACTGGGCCCCGGTGGCCCCTTCTTTACACGGGCTTCCCCGTTCCCCCCTCACTTTTTCCTCTCTACGGGACGCCGCACTCAGAGTCAGCCTTGAGAAGGGTCGTATGTATATTACTTTTCATCTGTATCAAGCTTCTCCTTACTCTGACTAAATCTCTCCGGCGTCTCTTCCTGTCCTTCTCGAGCTGTCGCACCCTTCCCAATCTTTCCTCCCCCCTTATGAGTCCTCTCTTTCTACTTAGCAATGACCCTCGTCCGGGCGGAACTGCTCTTCGGCTTGAGCATCCCATCCAGTTCTTGACCTACTCTCCTCTTGGTCCTCCCTGAAAGCTGCCTACATTCATGCTTCTCTTTAAATCCAAATCTAGTGAACCCCTCTTGACTCACTTAGACTCGCTTTTTTGCTTCCAAGTCCTTACTCCATGTCACCTTATTTTCAATTGGGGATTACCACTACTCTCTCTCTTCTTTTCTCTTCTCCGTACATTTTATTCCCTGGACTTTTTTCTTTGATTAGTAAATGTTCGGCCTTTCAACTCATTGTTCTTCTGCGTTTGCTTACTTACGTCTCATCTATTCAATTGATTTCCTTTCTTTCTTGTATACTTTGAATTGCGGTAATTTGGATCCTGGCGGAAATTGGCACACTTCTCGTCTTTTGACGCATCGAAGAGTATATATATATCATATATACTATATATTATATACTATATATATATCTATATATAGTATATAATATATTAAGATATATTATATATATATTTACTATATTACTATTACATATCTATATATATCTATATTACTTTATATATATATATATAGATAATATATTAATATATCTATTTATATATCTATATATATTACTATTCCTATATATCTTTATATATATCAGTGCGACTCTAGTATCTAACTTTTTACTACTCTCGTGACCTTCTCTCTCTCTCTCTCTCTCTCTCTCATCTCCTTCTCTCTCTCTCCTCCTCCACCTCCTTCTCTCTCTTCTCTCTTCTCTCTCTCTCTCTCTCTCTCTCTTCTCTCTCTCTCTCTCTTCTGATATATACTATATAATATTACTCCTATATATATATATTATTACTTCTTAATATATATATATATATACTAATATTTATACTATATATATATATATTCATATATATTATATAGTATATATACTTATTATATATATATATATATATATATATATATATTATATATCCTACTATATATAATTATATTATAGTATACTATATTTACATAATATACATATATATATTATCTATTCAACACGGCTTTCAGCGCTTGTCCCGTCCCTCTGTATCTTACATCTTACATGCTCACGTAACCGGCCTCCGTTTTGGCGGCATCCGCGTCAAGAGTTTAGTCTGGCAAACTTTACACCAAAAAAAAGCGATTTTATAAAAAGAAAATCAATTTAGAAAAGTTTCAAAATTTAGGTAAACAGAATCTTGAATAACGATAATCTTCGAGACACTTTAAAACTTGGGTGGTTTAAAACTAAAGAATACCCAAGGGTATATACTAGCCCGATTAGTAAGCGGTAGTCGGGGGTGAGTCTCTTACGTGAGTATATACGTATACCCTTCTGGGTAGTATACTAAGTACGGGTAGATTTACTATTTCCCCCCTCCGGGGAGGGTCTATTAACTACGACTCATAGTAATTATAACACCGTACTCATTTGATGTATTTGGTATGTGTATCGTGCGGCGGTTACCTCTGCCCCTCTACCTAACGGGGTATGGAATAACTATACCCCCTATATCATAATGTCCGCCGTCGGTCGAGCCGTCCTAGATATATATAATATATGTGCGTATATATATAATAGTTAGTAGGATAAATAGATATATAAAGTCTATAATTCCAACCTGATTTACTCTTTTTCAATTTTTTTTTTATTTTTATTTTATCATTTTTCTACGTATGAATAAAAATTAAAACTTTTAATAATATTTATCAAGTTATATTAAAAACTATTACTTGTTTTGAAAGTATTTTTTTCTTGTTTTGTAATTATTTGTTTTTATATCTAATTATTAATTTTTATGGATCTGTTTTGTAAAAAAACTGTAATTAATAAAATTAAGTATTTGTTAGTATTTTCATTTATTTTATTTATAATAATAGACATTACGTATTTTATAAACATTTTAATACTTTAAATTCACACATGCGCGAATATCCGTCAATTCGCTTATTGGGCAGGATTGTCCCTATTTTTAATGATTGTGTTTAAAAGCGTTATTTCATAAAGCGGTTATTTCTCTACTTTTTAGTTTCATTTTGCATAATCTTTTATATTTATTCTATATAATTAATTATCATTTATTTGTCCAACTTTTCGCAAAAAAAAAAAAAAAAAGAAAAATATTTACTGTAACATTGTGAGTAAAAATTTGGCTCTAGTTTATTTCCACTGGAATTTCTCATCGACAACTGAACACGAGTAGCTTGAGTGCAGGAGTGCCTCCTGATTCATAATATATTTCTTATCTATATATACTCTATATATACTTTATAATATAATATATATTATATAATATAAAATTTAAATATTATATATTAAATATTTTTTTGGGTACAATCCAGCAATAAGCCTGATTTATGTGATACTAATTCAAAATACATATATATATACTATATACCGTATATAACAGCTACACTCAACGTTTAAGAGTTATATACTAAATATATTTATTAGATACCTAGTATAATATACCGTTTATTTAAAATATGAACATGTTTTATTTTATCAGAATGGATTAGAATCTAGAATGCCAGTTTTTTAAGTATAGAAAGGTGTACTTAAGTTTGCTGGATATTATATACTGGAAAAGAAAGAATTTCGCCTTTTGTGTTTTGGAGGAATACTCTGCACGGCAAGACTCGGGGAAGGCGGTACCGAATAAAGGGGTTTATCGATGTCCCTCTCGAAAATTCATGTAATAACTTCTTATTTTTGATCACGTGGAGCGCTTTTTGAATAAGGATATTAGCCTCTTACCTCTCTATAATGGAGACTTTATTTAAGCTTTTCCCTCCGCACTCTCTCGCCGCAACTCCCTCCGCGACCCCCCGATGTCGGCCTTATATGCTGTGTCTCACTTGACGTATGTTAAGTATTCCCTTCTAAACCCAGGTGCTCTGATAAAAAATAAATAATGTCAATTGAATAGCTTTTTCACCGGTATTAGGGCAAGGTGAAGCACTACTCAAGTACTCTGTTGTATTTTCAGTTTAATATCTACACTAAAAGTCATATAGCACCAGTATTTCTAAACATCTAAAATTAACCGCAATTTAGCTATTGGCTGTTTAACTAAACTTACTTATAAGCAACAATCTACTATTAGTAACATATATATCAGTCAACTATCTACATAACCTATATACTTACTAACTGCTAACTAATAATCTTAAATAAACTAATTAACTTAATAATACTACAATATCTACTCCTACTACTCACTCTACTACTACTATTTCTATCAACTACTAGGCTCTTCAATCAATTCAATAATATTAACATAATAATATATATATAATAATAATATAATAATAATAATTAATTCTTATAATTAATAATATAATAATAAATTAAAATTAAATATTATTCATAATTTAATAATATATATTATAATAAATATATAATAATAATACTCAAATATAACTTTGTCAATATCTATGCATTCATCTTATATCGATAAATAATTCTTATCGAAAAAGTAGCAGAGCTTTGCACTCATTGTAACTACTCACTTTCTACCCCACGAAATCGTACTTAAGCGTGTGATACGTGGCGATTAATAATTATTTGGACTACCTCACCATAATATCATATATTGCTTAGTAAGTCACAAACCTCATAATATTCCAGTATCTAGATATAACTAAGAGTTTTATTTTATGATCATAATTTAATTTATCTTACTTAATTTACATACAGTTCCGTATGACGACGTTAGCTTTTCGTGTACGGTAAGCTGTATATTTTGTAAGTTCTATTGTTTCGACGAGGCGAGTGTGTATGGTTAATGTGAGCCCTATTTTTTTTGCGTGGAAGGTAGGGGGGGGATATAACGGGCCCGATCGGTTGTACAATATGCTGTTTAAAAAGTTTACCCTCCTGCATTGGGGAATATTGAGAGGATTTGGTCCTTTCGAAACGAAAAGTCATGCTAAAGTTCTTTGCAGGGGGGGGGCGTCAAAAAGGGATCAATGAGAGAGAGAGAGAGCAGAGAGAAGAGAGAGAGAGAGAGAGAGAAGAGAGAGAGAGAGACGAGAGAGGAAAGACGAGGACAAAAGAGTGGGAAAGAAAATACATACATTTTTCCAGTGATGACTTATCGCTCTGCTTAATGCTTATGTAATATATACTATTACTTCGGTCTTCGTTCTCAGTTATGGTTTGATGTTGGTGATCTTTGAACGGTCCGTATTATAAGTATACTGGTGTATGTTTATATGCTTATAATATGTATAATATAGTTATGTATATATATCACTATATATGACGCTTTAGCTATATTTTTTTTACTCATATGTTTATACCGTCCGTGCCTATACACTATAGTATGTTCATATATTTATATGAGCTATACATATTTTGGGCGTTTATCTATATAGGCTGTTGAGCTGAGGTCTTTATCTTATATATATATTATTATTGGTTAGTAGACGGATATCCGCATTAGCGGATTAGCGGTTATCATGATCACCTAGAACTAAGAAAGGAAAATTTAATCAATCAAATAAACAATTTACCAATTTTTTTTAAGTTTAAATATTAAAAAAAAGCAAAAAAATGAAGATTTTTTAAAATAGATAAAAACTGCCCTATATTAAATAATAAATAAGTAAGTTAAGAAATACTTAGGTAAAAAATAATGAAATAGAAATATCGAGCGTCCGAAAAGTCATGGTGATAGATCGGATCAGAAAGTAAAGAAGGCAAAATTTGGGAACCAAAGTCGTTTGCAAGGTTATCAGGATATGGTATATTTGAGGGTTGAGACACATGTCAGCTTTCAAAAGTTGGTTTTTATAGTTGGTTTTGTACATTATTTACTTATTGAGAGCTAGGGTCTGGGGCGGCTGAATAGGGTTTTTTAAGGAAATTGCAAAGCTTTGGGTGTTTTCTTTCTCACTTCGGCTAATAGGTGGTGTGTGGGGAGGGTTGAGCAATGGTTGGTTGGCGGTCTTCGGCGCGGTAGCCGTTTCTTTGGGGTTTTCTCATTCCCAACACTGTGTGTGGTGTGCGGGCAGGGGAAGTGCTCTAGTCATATTTTATTTTTGACATGGTGACAATTTATCAGCAAGCACACTGAACTCTCAAAATTTGGCGTTTATTTGTGGCAGATGCCTTACCGTCATTTCTTTTGTTCTGCTTGATTGCATTTCGTCTGGCAGCTTTCATAGATTTGTGAGGAGCCCTACAGGTCGATCGGTTTTTTTCTTATTATTGAGTGAGACGTGTTTGTGTACCTACTTTGGGCATTGGTCTAGTCCTAAAGAGGAGAAGGAGGTAAGAAGTGGGAGGAGGAAAATTTTCCTTTGTGTTTTGGTTTTGGTTCCCTGGCCATAGTGTGTTTCCTTGGCATTCCCTCCCTGGTGTGAAAGAGTCGTTCTAACCAACATTTAAAGCTAGAGAATTAAATATACTGGGATGGGTGAAAACAAGTAGAATTTATTTTAGGACTTTCCAATGTGCTGGGTTTTTCAGAAAATCCTGTGTGAGGAGATAAATTCATAGCTCGAAAAGAGTGATGTTAGAATAAGTGGTCGGAGATTAAGCCAAGTTAAATTTATGGTTCCCGTATGTCCCTGCTGTCTTGACATATACAAGGAAATTTGTTCGAGATCTAGGTCCTCTTTCTACTCTCTCTTTGTTGAGCAGGGTGTGACGAATACTCAGAGTTGATAACAAGTAGGCGGATTTTTTTTGAGCGAGAGTCTGTCAATTTTGTTTGTGTCGCACAACCATTCTCTTGCGAGCAAAGGATGGTGTTGATTTAGTTATAATGTAGAGGCTAGGTTTTAAACGAAACAGAATGGGATATAACCCTGCTCCTATGCTCCCAACAGTGTAGTTTAACAACTGTACTTTCATTATCACAGCGGATTTTAGGCCCAGACCTTATTTGGTTAGGGCCGAAGCCGACTTATCGGAAGAAAACCGAAAAGCGATCTTTCTCTGATTTCATATAAAAAGCAGGTCAGTCCTGGGGAATTTTACGTTAGAGTAGAGAAGTCCTTCAATCCGCTCTCTGCAGTGATTGCATTAGAGAATGGTGCAGATTAGATACAGCACGATTGGGTAGGGATTGATGATTGGTTGGATGAGAGATGCATTAAGAATCCTGAATAAGAAGGCTCTAAAATGCGCACCTGTCTTTGTATAAGCATATGATCTGTACCGAAAATGGAGCGCGACCTGGAGAGAAGAGTATATATGTGCGTCTTTTTATATATTAGTTAAGGAGAAGGAATATGTGGTCGCAAAGGAGCATGTATGTGTAAATGTGTTCAGGAATACAGTTGTGACAATTCACTTAGTACTCTAACGATAGTGAAGTATTTAGGGTAGGTAAGTTTCCTCATAATAATAGGCAGGAAGTTTGGTTATTTTTTTTATAATTGTGTTTTGCCTCTGATCGTTGAAAAATATACTGATTACTGTAGAATTAAAATGAAATCACTTCGGAACATCATTATAGATTTATCTTCCTCTAAGTGCTGTTTGGTAAAATAATATAGTAGGGTGACCCTTATGATATCACCTAAATAATTATATATATATATATATATAGGTCCTTAAAATATCGAAAACTTACGATATTTATATCGATCTATTACCTCTATGATATATATATAATAATAAGAAAACAAAGTTAGTCATAGAGAGGTAAGTTAGGTTATAATAAGTATATATCTTATATTTAGGCTGATAACCTGTGAATGAGGTATATATTTTTTGATTGTTTCAGTAATCGAATATTAATGATATAAGTTAGGTAGTAATGTGAGGTGGTTTGGTCACTAATTGATCCATTATAGTATATGTGTATATTATGAGAATGTAGTGATGTATAAATAGGGAAGATCTACTATTATACTCTGATATATACTAATAATCATATCGGAATACTTTAGACATATAGTGAATTATAAATGCTTCTATATATACTATATATACTATATATACGTGATATAATCATATATGAGATAGCATTGATATGAGGAATGATTATGGGTATGGTATTTTTAAGTGATATACCATTTAGTATGTAAGAATGTTGTTTAGGGGGGTGTATATTTTTATTCGCTGCTACTTTAACGTCATGCTCTAGACGAGATTTTAATTTTATTGCAAATTGGAAGATGACTTGGGTAAAAGATTTTTCTTATTATGCGTCCGTTGGTTTTTGCCATGATGAGTGAGTGTTTGACTATTCTTAAAGTTTATTGATAGTCCTAGTATGATTAAATACGTATCTAAAACGTGTGATTAACATTGAGTGGAAAGATAAAGGGACGTAAAAAATAGCTTACTTTTGTCTTTTGGTATGGAATTCTGAAACAATAGTGGACAATATAGAACTTTAATTATCATTATTTTGAAATTATTATTTGATGGTCCATGTTCGTCTTCACTCTCGATCTCCCTCTCGAGTACTTGGCGGAGCTTCTTGGTCTTGCTCTCTTTCTCTCTTAAAACTCTTTCTTAAGTTCGTTTAGTCTTTGCTACTCTCTAGTACTAGGTATCAGTATTACTGTTGAAGTTGTTAGTCCATAACTACTCGCTATTTATGTAAGAGTGGTTCGCGCACGTCTAGGTGCTGTTTGCCTGGACAGTTTATTATCATGGTACAAAGGATCTTTTACTTGTTTTTGTTTAAGATGCATCAATGGGTATTTAGGTATATATGGATATAAGGTTAGTAGTATTATATATAATTAATATAATTAGAATAAACTTAATAATTATATTATATTACTTTATATTATTTAATCTCATTATATATTACATTATATTATGTTATGTATGTATTTTTTCTTAGAACTGGTTCGTATTCATTTGAAAGTCCTTCTGTATAATATTTTATATAAAGTTCTTTTGTTGTCGCCTCGCCTTATATTGGTCTTGGTAAAAAGGAGTAAATCTTTTGATCCCATAAACTGGACTTTAGCATTTAGACAAAAAATTTTTACTCCTTGAGAAGCAGTGATATTCCTAAAAAAGACTGAGAATAAGGCATGGAAATTCAGCTATTTATCCGATCGTTTATATTTTGTGCTAATATATAAACTTGTTACAAGGAGAGTAAATCTTAGGATATTATTATATGATCTCTTATTTTCATAATAATGTACATATTTACTGGTGAAGACAATTGAGATTGACGATTGTGTTCGTGTGCAGTCACCTTGGGAATCCTATTTTATCGGTTCGTAATGTTCGGGAGTTTAGACCAAATGGTCTTTATATTGAACATGGTTGGGTTGATTGGATCTAGTGCATAGAGCAAGTATATGTCAAATGGTGTAAAAAGTCTTAAAGTACATGAAGTTGAAAGAATCTGGATTATGATCTGTTTCTTGTGGGAGTTTGGGTTGGTTCTCATTCGTGAATCTAATTATTTGCTTTCCTTAATACGTTATTGTTTTTTGGTCTTTTTAAAGAGAGAATGTCGGTGTATCGGGTGTGCTTTTAAATTTTCATTCGTAAAACTGTGATTGTTGATTGTATTTAAGGGTTCATCTTGTAATGTGTCTGATCAGAGGAATGCGATGCGACATGTTTGTTCTTATATAAGTTATTGAGTCATTGTTGCATAGTGACTGATTATGGTCTTGGGGACAAGAAATTATATGTTGTTAGGCAGGAATGATTTCAATTGTGTTGTCTTGAAAGCTATTTTTATCTAGTACTTTTATGTCGTGGAAGAGTGAGTTGAAATGATTAGTTGGATTTGCATTGATTTATCATATATTTGTGTGGAGTATGGAGCTATGATTATAGTTGGCTTCTTGTAGTTGTGGACGCAAGTATAGAGCAAGGAATGGTATTCTATAAGCCGAGTTGCCTCTTTGGAGAAATGTGTTTTGTTTTGAACCAATAGAGGGTGGAATGGCGTTGGAAGTCCCGGCTTAAGATCAAATTGTTATAAAGCATGGACCCAAGATCATGTTATATGGTTTTTTGACTGTTTGAGGCATAGTTGTCCGTCTTGTAAAATGTCGTTTTTTCGGACTCCATCGAAACTAAAGCACGGTGTTGGCGCGTGTCATTGCAATGTTCAGAAGGGTCGGTGATACGCATTCAAGTGAGGTAAAAGAGGGGGAGCAGAAGAATTGAAATGAGTTGAACGAATGAAGGGTCGAGTCATCGGCATATGTGAGATGGTAATAGGATGAGTTTATAGAGATGTGCAGTGAAGAAGATATTAATTTAGAAAATTAAGATATAAAGTAGTAGGATAAAGTATAGAACCTTTGGAGGAACACCAACTATTTAGACGGAAAAAGAAGCAGTCGGCCTCCATCAAACCACTAAAGCCGGATATTGAAAAGCGAAATCCTGAAAGAAAGCCTAGACATTATAGTAACGACAAAGAGAAAGGTGGAAAACTCACTAAACAGAGGATAGGAGGCTTGGGATAGAGCAGTGTATATGCGTGCATATAAATATAAATTTTATTGAAATAGTCAAAATGCTTTATATATTGGATATGTCAAGCGCCAACCTCCTTAACGCAAGTCCTCTACCACGTTTGTTTCTAAAGAGCGGAAACAAATCCCATGTTAGAACTATCGAACGGCCGAAAGCCGTACTGGTGATCGGAAAGAAGAGGGAATGAGATCTTTATATATATCACATAGATGAATTACTAATAAGAAGTGAGAGTTCTAGAAGGGTTTCAAAGGATCTATAGATAGAATACAGGTGGGTGAGAGCTATATGATTTAGGGCGATAGTTAGAAGGATCAGAGCGGCTTCCTTTTTTTCGAGCAACTATAGGTAGGACACATGTTGCGTGACTTCAACATACTCGAGGGAAAGTGTATTAAGTATTTAGAGATACATAGAGAAAGAAAATATATAAGTTGAACGAGGTGGGAGGGCGCCAGCCTCGTGAAGCACCCCCTTACCAAATGCGGGGAGGGCGCCCATCCGGGCCCTCCCGCCTTCCTTAGACGTTCGATAGATTAACACTAAGTATGAAGCCCATGCCATTACCGATCAAAATCATAAAATGTAATCAAGGCAAAGAATATAAGGAAACCTGAGAGGAGAAGGTGGAGGAGGAGGAATGCCAGAATCGTCATGTAACCGGTTTGAGATTAGTATGAGAAAATAGGAGGGACAAGTAGTGATTGAAGCACTTATTCAGATTGGAGAGTTAGCAAACAGAGCCATCAGATCGAATAAGAGGAGGAAATTGGCATGATATTTACAGTAAAGTTGTTATAATAGATAAGATGTTTTTGAGAGAAGAAGATTGCACCAAAGACAAGATCACTGATATAGTTGGAAAACATATTACCTATTGGCGGTTCAAGCCGTGAGCACTATCGTTTTTTGATAGCAAAGCGCCGCTTTGCCTCTCGTACGAAGAGTATACATCATCAGCATACCTAATAAAACGAATTTCTAAAGCTCCTGAAATGAATATAATCCTCAGCCAGGGAACGATGATAGGCATGACACGAGAAATCTTTTCCCACCCTACCCTCACGCTAATAAAAACCAGGGGCCCGCACTCGTCCTCTAGGTCACTAGATGGCCAAGAGCAATATCTACAGGCACTGATCCGAAAATCATGATCCTCATCTGGATCTATGCAGCGAGAAGAAACGCATTTACCAATGCCACCCTCCCGCAAGAGGAATGAACCCTCCTCATCCCGCTCGACGATTCACCAGCTCCCCACTACTTCGTGAGCAACGACAAGCCGAACGAGCCTCCATTCATCAGAGGTCAAAGCAGTCATTTACCAATTATAAGTTTTCAGCGGAGCTTACCTCTAAGAGACGCAATAGGCCCCTCCACTCATGCATATAATGAGCCTATATATATTAATATATATATATATACTATATATATTATATAATATATATATTATATATATATATAATATATATATTTACTATATATATATATTATATATATACTATATATATCTATATTATATATATAAATATTATTATCATATATTATATATTATTCATAATTATAATATATATACTATCATATATATAATATATATATATATATTATATATAATATATACTTAATAAATGAAAACTTAATTATATATTTCTATCTTTATTATATATTAATATCTATATATTATTTATATATATATATATATATATTATATATCATTATTATTATTTATATATATCTATATTTTAATTATATATATATTATCTATAAATTATATATATATATATAATATATATAATATATCTCTATATATATATATATTATATATTATATATATATATTATTATATATTATATATCACTATATATATTACTATATATATATAAACTTAGTTATGTGTTTAAAATAAAAAACACTAAAATAATTTGGACTATGATTAAAACATTCCATACTGCTCCTACTATATTAATAGGCAATAAAAAAAAAACAAGTGAATAGAAAATTCATAGATACATAGGCAAGTATTTGCACATATAATAAATACATGGGAGAGTCGTACGTCACCCGAAAATTGATGATTTCGAATTATTAGGATCTGAGGGGGAAAAAAATTGATATATGGGCAAGAAAGAAGGAAGATGGAATATTGGGTATAATCGTGGAAGAGTGCGTATACTAACAATTTCTCCACACAAAAAAAAGTTTTTTTGCTGGAATTATGAAAGTCACTATTCAATTAGTATCTTGAAATATTAATAATTTGAGAAAGGAAAATTACGTAGAAAAATTTCAGTAGAAATATATTTTGTAGAGTGTGTTTTTCCTATTATCCTTAGAGTAGATGTGTACAGTATATCATCAAATATATGATATGACGAAAAATATATACAGATATCGATAATGAATGTGTATACAAAAAGAGGGAACCGAGTTGAGCCTACGGAGCAATAGTCTTCTGTTTAGACATGTTTTTTTGAAAATCAATCTGATATATTCGTTGTTGATCTGTTAAGTTTTTTTCGAATTTACGATGTCCTTTTCTAGTTGAAAGATTCATCAACATCTTAAAAGCATTCAGCAACATGGCTTAAAAATCAGTCTCCAATTGCAGAATATAGATTGGTAAATATCAAGATTCAGCAACATCTTAAATCAGTCTCCACACAAAAAGAAGTGTTTGTCTATGTGATCTCTGTTTTAAAGGATATCTGATAGATATAGTAAAAATATATGCGTATTAATATTATATTGCAGTTGTATAGGATGAAAAAAGTTTAATAAATACTGAAGATTCAGCAACATCTTAAAAAGTTACACAAAAAAAAGTTTTTTTGCTGGAATTATTGAGAAATTATCAATCTGTTTTCTAAATTTAAATTTAAAGTAAGTTATTGGATGAAGTGAATATTATATTCTTGTTAGAGTTTTGCTTTCGAATTCTGACGATCATCGTGACGAATAAAGAAGTCAATGAGGTTGATGACGATAAGTGACTATCTTAACTTATTTTTACATTTCAGATTTTGTGAGATGTGATTCCCTTCCTAGTGATGTGACGAAAAATAATATAAGAATCGAATGAGATTTTAAAACTCAAGAAGATAAAGGCTGAAGACTCGGAACCTTTTGATAAATTTTCACTTTCTTCTTAACTTCTTTGTCAACGGAGAGAACTGCTGAGTGTCTCATCTCCAGTAAAAAAAAAAACTGTAAACCTATAGAGAGCTATTAACAAGAACTCTTGAAAATGCATCAATGATTATTCTACATAAGTTGAGAAAGCTCTTGAAAATATAATATTTCTTGTTCTTTAGCGCATACAGAATTTTTTTTTTCATAGATATTTGACTCTGATTAGCTTTCGAAAATAACAGCACCTAGATAAGGTAGGGCTGGTCTCTTAGTGATTCCAGTGTGTGCTGTGTATTGAAGGAAGTGTGAAGGAGAGGGTATAGTGTTTTCAGCTATTGCGCGTAGCTAACAGGGAGTTGCGTTACTGTGTGTTTCGTGGGACGAGAGAGATTTAACGAAATTATTTTACGACACTGGTTTATAATTTATGAGAGAAGCGTTATAAACATATGAGAATTCTTAATCTTAATGCGCGCTATATTATCTATGTACTTTGTTGGAATGCATTCTTATTAACAATTCATTTGACATTCTTGTAAAACTGATAAATGATCATAATGAAGGTAAAGATATAGAGTAAATTCTAAAATATACAATTGGAATTATTAATATCATAGAATTCTACTGATTCAATGTGTACATAATATAATACTAATAACTGGTTAAGAAGTAGTTCAACCTATAAGTGTATTTGGATCTCTATAGCTACATTATTATATCATATATAATATATCATATATTAATCTGTGTAATGTAATGTAATGTTATGTCTGATTTGTATATGTCATGTAAAGCTATAAACGCCTTATTATATTTCATTTTATTAATTTTAAAGGAAAAAATGAAGATTACCCATTCTAAGCCAAAAATGAAATAAAAATTGAAATAAGAATAAAAATAAATGAATAAATAAGAATAAAATAAATAATGAATTAACAAATATAAAAATAAAAAACGAAGGGAAAGTAAGGAATAATTAAACAAATTTTGAATGATTAAACATTTAAAAAATTACATACCCTAATCGCATATTATTTTTTCTAAAAAAAACTATACATATATTTTTTATTTAACAGGTCGAGTTTAGGTCGTCGTGTACATAATTATGTATATTAACATCTTGACGTAGCTCAACTCCAAAATTTATATTGACTATTATAATAAGAAGTATTTGAATGATCTCTGATGAATAATTCTTGTGCAATTAGACTATATAGAATATAATTATACTATATTAATATTTATATAAGATTAAAATTTGTCATAATTACTTTATTTTATTATTAATTAATCATATTATATATATATTATATACAAGATATATAACTATATAATTATATATATTATATTATATATATTCTTTATTATATATTCTAATAATCTATATATTATTATATATTTATTTATAATATTTTTATATTTTTATTTTAATTTTTTTTAAACCTATAACATAGCTCTATATTCCTGAGCCGTTAAACTTATAATTGGTCAGGGAAGTTTTGGTACTCGTGAGTATTTTCTGACCAGTGGAAGGTTACATGGAAAATATTTATAGGTATACCGATAGCATAGACCTGCTTATACATGAGTATAGTCGGTAAAATGTTTAACTAACCGTAAGGCGTGGGTTCGCAATCCTAGTAAGTTTAGCGGCTTTTCAATAGCGATAAGAAGCATTAGAGTGAGATAGGTTGTATTTATATGTTATTTTGTGATGACTGTTCGTATGTATGATGTTGACTATGGTTGTAGTGAAGTGTGATAGTATTTGAGATTTAGATTTATAGTTCACTATAAGCTCTAGTATAACTCAATGCAATACATAAATATTGCAAGACATCTATCTATATATACTAAACGACAATTTTTGTGTCACGTTCTCTCTAGCCGATGAGATCAAGCTATGAGAGGTGAGTCCTGTATCTTATAAGGAAGGCAAAAAGTCATTATCAAGTGAGAAGTAAGCTACAGTTGTGAATTGAAACTACGTGAAATATATATATATATATAATATATATATATATATATTATATATATTATATATATATTATATATATTTATATATATATATTATAATATATATATATATATATATATATATATATATATATTATATATATTATATATATATTATATATATATTATATATATAATATATAATATTATAATATTATTATATATATATAATATAATATATATATATCTTATATATTTTATTATAAATATATTATTATTAATATATATTCATATATTATCTTTTATATAATTTATATTATATAGTACTTCTAATTATTAATATGAAAATTGATATTTTATGGGAGAAATAATACATTTATGAAAGAAGATAAATTCTTTCTTCTTTTTTGAATGGTTTCATATATAAATTCACTGCTCACTGTTTGCACTATATTATTTAGTTTTGATTTTAAAAGGCATTCAATCACTCTGAATAGAAATGAATTTATAGGCAATTTATATTTAATGATATTGTAATCGACTACGAACAATATACCTGCGCATTATATCATCTAGCAGTCATTTTATATTAAAAAGACACAAAATCTGTAATCAAATTATATTTGACTAAATAATATGAAAAGCGTTTATTACTTAAACTCCGCACAGATAGCATTACATAATATACTATAATACAGCAAAAGTACAACTTGATTCTGCGAGTGACAGAATTTATACTAGGTATAGCTAGAAGACTGATATCAGGCGTTATCTTAGGGGCAGCTCATAGTATGCTAAGAATGAAGCAATGACTTTTATGTAAAGTATTTATAATATTTAATATAGATTGTATTATATATATATAAGTAGTATGTAAGCGATATTGGAGCTAAATGGTTTATATGATTAATTTATATTATATTGATATTTATTAATTATCAGCAGTATATTATATTCTTTAGCTAATTATAATATTAAATTGGGATTTAATAAAAAAATGACTGTGCTTACTATAAGTAGTGCAGATAGGCAATAATCAGAGTCGCATATACGAGCTAATAGATAAATCTAGGAATTTTTTTTTATTAATCGAAATGTAAGGTAAAATATCTAGGCTACTTTTATTCTTATAATTTTAAACTATGTGAATTACTAGAGAGGCGTTGCAGATCACAGGATGCTCACTTCGAACGAATTATATATATATATATAAATATATATATTCTATATATATATATATATATATAATTAAGTATATATATATATATATTATTATTATAGTATATATTGATAATATATATTATATATATAACTAATATATATACTATTAGTATAATATATATATATAATATATATATATATATATTATATATATACTATATATATATATATATTATATACTATATATTATTATATATATATAGTATATATATATAATATATACGATATATATATATATATATTAATATTATAGTATATAATAGTAAATATATATATAGTATTAGTATTATATATTATATATACTTATATATATATATTCTATAGTATATAGTATATATATATAACTATTAATATATATATTTTATATATTATATATATACTAATATATATATATAATATATATTATATATATATATATTATATATTATTATATAGTATATATATAATTATATTATATATTAGTTAATTATATATATATATATATAATATAATATAATATAATATATATATATAATATATATATATATATATATATTATATATATATTATATATATATATAATGTATAATATATTTATATAATATATATATACATAATTATATATATATATTATATTATTATGTATATATATATTATACTTATATTAATATATATATATTTATATAGCTATATATTATATTATTATTATATAATACTATATATATATATACTATATATATTATAATATACTATATAATATAATATATATATATATATTATATATATATAATATATATATTAGTATACTATATATATTATATATATATATATGATAGTATATATATATAATATATATGTTATTATAATTATATTAATTATATTTATATATATATATATATATTATATATTATAATTATATTAATATACATATATATATATATATATATATATATATATAATATATATATAGTATATATAGTATATTATATATAATTATATATAATTATATATATAATATAATATTATATATTATTATATAATATATATATATATAATAGGTATATATATATAACTATACTATATATATATATATATATATATATATATGTTTAATTATCCTTTTTCATAAAATGAGGATAACATTACTAAACCCTTTCCCAATCAAATAAGACATGGAATGCATAAGAGAATTTTGGATATTTCGTTCTATATTGTAGAAAAAAAAGTAATTAAATCAATTTTGAAGATGACAAATCACCCACTCCACCTTCATAAGGTAGTTCATTGCATAATCTTAGGTGCATTTTAACTCAGTGAGTTCTTCTTTAATGTTGTCGAGATTATATCATCATCTCAGTTGAATAGATCAAATATCTGTAACATTGCTTTAATAGCAAATAAAGTAGTTAGGCACCTGTTTTGTTTACTAAATTAACTTTTAGCAAACCCAGAAGTTCATAATATTTTCTAATTTCATTCTCTGTCAAACATTCATTGAAATTTATTAACTTGGACATCTTATAAAATTTTCTTTTTATTAGGGTGTTCTCAAAAAGACCAAGTTTGACCGTAAATGCTTTTAATACGTATTAAATCCAACAACTTGATAAGCTATCTTGTAGTTGAAGTAATATTTCATTCATTAATAGAAATAATATATAATGTTTTTGAGTTTGGCTATTTACTAAAAAAAAAAATAATTTTTGAATCATACACTACACTTTGTTTTAATATTGTTAAACAATTGATATAAGAAACACATCGAACTTCTGAATGGAAAAGAAATCCACCTAACATATTGTTCATAATTGTCTTCTAAAAGATTTTTTGAAGAGTCGATCGTCCATGGCTCTATGCCATAGAACTTTATTTCATTAATGTTTTTCATAAGTATATTAAGAGACTCATGAAGAGCAGAACTAATATTTTTTCAGCAAGATAGTGTATTTTTATTCAACAGTGTGTTGTAAATATTTCACGACAAACTGCCATTAGGTATACAACAAAACCTTTATGTATTCCAAAACAAAAAGATGACCATCGCTTATACATGGTCCCAAATTTTACTTGCTGCTTGTTTATTTATCATCAAACCATATTTTTCTTGCATTATTTATAGAAGTTCCAGTACTGTCAGTTAATCATTTCACAAAGAAATATACCGGTATCTTCTTGCATTTTCTATTCATCATTAAAATAATAACATATGTTTGCTATTAGAGGGAACTTTCTGTCAGCAAATAGTTACCTCATTTTGTCTAACTGATGAATAATTTATAGTTTCCTCAAACTGATATAAAAATATAATCTTTAATCTGTCAATAATGATTACTTCAATTTTTAATAGATATTTCAACAATTTGTCCTTGAAATGAGTTGTTTCTAATTTTAATAGATATTCCAACAATTTGTCCTTGAAATGAGTTGTTTCTTAATGTAAAAAAAGCTCTTAAAATACACAGGATCTGATAATTTATCATGTACGGTAATATTTAAAGTTAATATTGCAACTTCAAATGTAGATTTTAAGGTAGTAGTAATATAGCCCATACTAACAAGCTAAGTTATATATATATATCTTATTATATTATTATACATATTTATACACATACCATAAAAGACTTCGATATTCGTCTCTCTGCATACGCTTCAGCGTATAATCTCGAGCGATATTAGCTTACTGTATGATTAATAGTTTAGATATACTAAATAGAGACCTATATAATATACTTATATAGCATAGCGTAAACAGTACTTTGGTATGATAGACTCGCTGATATATTCAATCTTATATTCTGAAGTCGTCTAAACATAAGGAGTATCATATATAATTCTTTGGTTTGATATACTATATTACACGTGCCGTTTTTTGAAGTATTTTACGAATTTCTTGTTCTCTGTCGATTTACTGTGTCAACAACATGAATGTTAAGATTAGTTTAGCTCGTCATCATTATTGTTATCCATGTGTATAAGTTGGTTCGCGATAGTTCGCTGTTCGTCGTTCGTGTTCGTATCGGCTTCTTCTCACTTTGGATATTTGATATTCGTCTCATTTTTTATATTTAAAAAGGCCAAGATTTACCTAAATTGAGAGAGCTTGTACTTTCTCATTTACTTATTACATACTACTGTTGAGTGTATATTCTCTGCATCTTCGCTCACCGCAGCGTCTGTATTGGTGTGTCAGCTTAATGCTCTGACGTCGACTTCTAGATATTTTGGTTTAGTTGTGTGCTCGTGTCGTGTGCTCTGGTAAAATTGAGTAGTGTGTGTGTGTGTGTGTGTGTAGATGATTTGGTGTGTGAGTGCTGTGTGTGTGTGTGTGTGTGTGCTGTGTGTCATGATGAGTAGTGCGTAGATCGATATGCATCTAGTACGTGTTTGTCGATTAGAGATTCATAATGTATCTAAAGAATGTGGTGAGTTGCTGTGATTTTCGCTGCACAAGTTGGGAGATGCTTGGAGATGCACTCTTAGTAAGCTATGATCTGTTGCAGAGTGGCTCGAATTGGAGATTAGCATGTTCGAATCAGTGTATTCGGCATTTTTTATATTGACTATTGTGCAGTAGTGAGTAGCTTATGAAAGACAATAGTAGTGGCTTCGATATTAGATTATTGATCGGTAATATCTTGTAACGGATGTACTAATCATATTATATGAAATCTACATTTCATTCCATAACTCACTCTAAAAGTTCAAAAATTGGTTTTAAAAAAACAGATAAAGGTTTTTTTAACACATTTATTGTAATCTTTTTTATGGACACATCTCAGATATTGTGTTCGCCCATTCGTTTTTCGGTTTGCCCTAAACTTTTTTTTCACTTCAAAAAAGAGCGAAATTTTCTTGAAAAAAAGAAAATGAGATTTAGTAAATCTTGAAAGATTAAAGTATGCTTTCATGTGTCTACTCCATAATGCATGTAGACAAGTGCAACATATAATGCGCTGGTACCAGATTCTATTATCAAGAAAGATTGCATAAGAGATATTCAACGGTGTTGAAAAATTGATCAACACAAAGTAAATTGTAAGATATAGTTTATGAGACATGCCATCAAATATTTTTAACTGAGTAGACTAAACAGAACGTAGTAACTAGTTATGCTGAATCTCCGTCTTCTCGCTATAGAAGATTCTACAATTTGGTAGGCTTTTCATAGCAAGCACCTTACTCCTGAAGACTACTAAAAGTAAGTCTAAACTTTGAGGACTTACTATAAGATTTCTCGCATTTACTTGATATAAACGAATCTCGTCTTAATACTGATTTTTTTATTATATCTTTATTCTTGATATTAACTTATATTACTTGCATCTACTATTTTGGGGGGTTCAGCATAACTACGCCTGGCTCAGTATCTTTATTATATATTATATTATATATATTATATTATATATTATATATATACAACTAACTACCACCACTATATATACTATATAATTAATATATAATTAACTTCTATATAACCTTATATAGACTCATTGTAATATTGGAAACTTCTGTAAGGCAATACTGTTTAATCTGATCTATCCCGAAGGCTACAATTAATCTATCTTACTCCTAAACTCAATAGTAAACCTAAACCTACACACTAACTAACTAATCTAGTCTACTTACAGCTTATAATATATAACATTTTTCATTATACGATATGCAAATTTGTGCTAGGTTGACACTCCATTGTTGTGTATAGTAGTCAGGAAAACTAGGAAGGTCTGGATTTTCTCACTATCTATCTACCTTCAGTGTGACATTCTTATTAACGTAATTCGTGATCTTCTTGTTGAGGTGAACGTCTCAGCTCTAGCATACACATAAATCATCAGCAGTGAGAGTAAAAGTTTATTCTCATAATTTGTCATTTATTATAATAATAATGTCTTATAAAATAATGAAAAAAAGTCAATTTATTTCTTATTTATATTATATATATTTTTTTAATTGATATGCTATTATATACATAAAATTAGTTTATGGTCATTTCATATTTATTATTAATATATATATTTGCTATTTTCAATGATATATTTTAGCGCCTATGACAATTATATCGTGTGGATTAGACTCCCACATTAGAGTTTAGGTATTCATCGTTTCTTTTGGACTATTGACGGTAATCCTAAGAGTTTCGCAAGGAGTCATAGATAATTAGAGAGAAAATTTGACAATGCGAGTGTAGAGTATTACGGGGATCGACTACTCGAGTTAAATGAGGTTAATAAATAAATTCTTCTTCATAAGAGACTCTAATATGAGTTAATACATTCATTATATGTCTGAAATTCATTGTGTAAAAGTATTTATATATAAACTTTGATTAAGAATTATATATTTTTGATGATATAATTATAAAATATATAGCGTATATATGAGTAATTAACTAAATTGAATATTCGTTTCTGTATTGTAATTGATTTAACATAAAACGTATTTTAAATATTATTAATATATACTAATTGGTATCAGATTAGTTTTTTTGTGAGTATAAATCTTAATACCATAAGGTTTGTTATTGTAATTTCGACTGAAGCCTATGAATTAAACTTATTTGAGAATGAAATTTCTGAATAAAAACTTGAAATCCAAGAAACTTAATTCGTTAGAAAGGAAGATAATTACTTAGTTATGAAAATTTTCTCTTACCTGGCTGATTCACTTCATACACGCACTAAGATTCGATGCTGTTTTAATGATAGACTGTCATGACAGTGATGTAAGATACAGAAACGGAAGGGAGATAAGTGGGCACGTAAAAATATACATAAATGGCGCTCGCTTCTTTCTGATTAGCGGTAAATTTAATCGATCCAATTTAACACATCAAATATTGGCTTCTACAATTTGAAATTTAATTATCGTTCTCTTACGTGGTTATAGAAACGGTTCTTCTGTGGCATCTTAAGGGTCCCATCATTGCTATGTTTCTATTCAAAAAAGCATTTGCTCCCTGGATGATATCTTGAGACTCAGTAACATTTAATATCATCTTTCTATGCTCTCTCTGTAATTTTTTGTACTAATTTAAATGCTCGTCATCGATATATATTAGGGATATACCAACTCATTAAGTATTCATTCATTTGCAACGGGTACGACGTTAGGTTCTTTGGTTGAGGTTTGTCAATGTTTTTTATGCTGCAGTTACTGTCTGTGGATAGAGTTTTGCGTCGCGAGAAAAGTACAACTCCGGAGTATTAAGATTATGACAAATTTATTGATGCTGCGTGGTTGCAGCTCTTAAGTATCATTATGCAGGATTAGTATGTTAAGATCATGTGAGTCAGATGTGAGCATCTGTGCTCTCTCCGTGTGCAATAGGATGTGTTGAGGCTAGTCTCAAATTGCTGAGCTAAATGATATGCCAGCATTATGTTATATCTATATTATAAGTAAATGTTGATATCTGCTTTATGATGCATTGCATACAATGTCGGAAGACGGGACAGATAATCATGTTTAGAGCATAATGTATTACTACTATCTTTTTATGAGGACTGTAATGATAAAATTATGTGTGTGACAGAAACTGACTATGATCTCTGTCAGTATAGCACGTCATCAGTTGAGCAACACGTCAGGACTAGCAAACACTCATCGTAAAGGCTGCGCTGAATGGTATTAATAAGTGATCTATAGAAGATAGTTTTTGAAAGTTGAGAATGAATTAGCTAATTATTTGTTTCGCGTCATTCTGTTAAATATGCTATATAATTAGATTTGATTAAGTAGATATTAGAAGGTGAAAAGAAAAAATATAACTTACCAGTTATAAATTTGAGTGTGATTATTATATAGAGTAATCATTTGGAAAATATAGTAAATAACTAATTTAATAAGATGAATATGAATATTCGAAAATTAATGTGAAGGGACAGCGAACACTGTGTAAAGAGAGTGAAAAAAAATGTACAGTTTGAATCTATTAACAGTAGATTATAACAAGAAAAAAATAATGGTTGTATAAACCACTTTGTAAATTGCACAAGAGAAATCAATAAGTTTACTATATTTGTTAATATAGAAATAGACATAAATGACTACGATAGTTTCTCGTTGGACAGAGATTGAATATGTATTACTGATTACTGTAAATACAAAAGGGCTAACGAATATGTGAAATATAGGATTGATAGGAAATCGTTTTTGAAGTTTAATAAAGTAGTGTGTGATCAATATACTGTATTTGAGTGTGAAAACGAGGGGAGTGCATGTATGAATTCAAAATATAATGGCTGGAAGACTGCGCGAGGTAACGCTCTTATACTGCTACTGTTGTTAGCTGCTCACTAGACTCTCTTAATCTTGCTTCTATTTTAATAGCATAGAAAGGTAAATGCTAGCAATCTAACTTTTTTAATTATTGCGTCGCTAAATAATATTGTTCTGTAATCAATTGTCGTGTAGATGTCTCTGAGATCCTCATATTATATAGGCGATAACTAGTTATATATATCTAAATTTGGCTTTAGGTTCATTTTGCCAATCTGCAACCCTATTCATCTGTATTCTCTACTAATTTTACTAATCCATTACTAATCCTATATTATCTTAGTACTACTGCTTTATATAACTTGAGCTAATTACGGTCTTCTATTTATCATGAAAGTACATACTATTTTATGCCTGTATGTTATAATGTTCTTATATATACAAAGCTTTGAATTAATTCCATACTAAACGGCGAAAATAATTTGTTAGGTTAGTACATAATATTTTGATTATATAAAACGTTCATTTACTATAATTTAGTGTTCAGAATTAAGTGTATTTTTGTTTTTAACATATTACAATATTTTATTTAAAGAGGGCTTCAAGTATAGTAAATAGGGGTAGCCGATTTGGGCAGCCACAAACATTCTGATACTTAGATGATATTATTTTTTGTTTAATTTGGTGTTTATGATATCTTATCGGCGTTTGCGGCTGTCAAATTAGGGGTTTCCAGTGCCAAGGAAATCGATTCCGAGGTCGGCGAGGTTTGGAAACTAGAGAATTCCAGTCAGTAATAATGTATTAACGTTTGATTGTGTTATTTTAACGATATTGATATTTATTTTACGGCTTGTATGCGCTTTTTCAATTTAAAAGGGGTATTTCCCGGTAGGGTCGGAGGAATCACGTTTACCAAAGTAGATACGCGCGACTTCAACTCATAAGTCATTTTTTACAGAAGCGACTTGGTTATGATCTCATCTGGAGGAGTTATTGGCTCAATGTAGAACGATACGTTTACTAAGAGTTCTAGTTGGACTCAGTGGTCTAGGCTTAGTCCTTCTATCGGATGCATCATGGAGCATATCTGAAAGGCAGGAATATATATAGCTTAAAGTATTACGTCAGGGTTTGAACTGAGTTTGCTTTAACATTGTTAGATATTTTTGATCACTTGGTAGGTTATATTTAAACTACAGAGTTTCGTTCGGAACTTGAGGTTTCTCCATCATAATACGGTAGTTGATAAAGTCATGTCTATGAATGTTTTTAAATCCTTACATTAGTAAATATCCTTTATGCTAACTTTAATTAAAATAATGATAAATAATCTCTTGAAATTTAATTCGAGTATCCTTGTAGGAATAAGTGAAGGAATCGCTTTTGGTAACTAAAGGTTAGGCTAATAAGTTAGGTTCATATCCTAGCTATTGTAGTAGTAAGAGAATAGTTTATTTAAGGTGTACAAGATATCTTTGAAGGAAATAAAGAGTTAGAAGGTACTTATTATAAAATTATAGCATTAGAGCGCGACTTATTCTTGAATTAAATTTGTCTTTAACTAATAATTGATAAGAATAGTCACGTGAAATAATATAGGTTAAGGTGTTTTGAGAAGAAGTGTGTAATTATGAATAAGCGGCGTGTGCATTCCCAAGTTATTCCTACTAACTCTATTTCTTTATGTGTAATGCATAATTTGTTCTATCTCAGTATCACATTATTAGATAGATATAACATCATAGT
>JABUQX010069473.1:40000-45000 GCA_015478945.1 Trachelipus rathkii
AGCAGATGGGCTCAGTTAACCTTACCCGTATCCATACCCGTCTTTTATTTTGAACAAAGATAAATGGAAAATCCTTATCTTTTAATCCTTCTCCGTATTCTTTTAAACTCTATTTCACCTCTGGGCCTCCTGATCATCTTTCTTAATCTCTGTATTAACTTTATCTCTTCAAATCTTAGATTAAGAAAGGACCCATCTTTGGTGAGGGAGATGTTTATTGGGAACCAGAGCTTGCCTATTTGGGTCGAACATGCTCGTTATTGCTTCAATCCTTTTGAAATGATTACTTCATTCTGCAGGAATGTGTGCAGAACGCATTAATCAAGATGGTTTACTTCTTTGTTGTAGACTTACATTCTATATTCTTCCCATCAACTAAAATTAATAATCCTTGGTCTAATTTTTGCTTTTTCACGCCTATAGCTGCAAGAGACGTTTGCCTTTAGGAATTATCATAGTACTTCAACTCCAGAAACTTATTCTATGTAAAACACACAGGAATCGTTGCGAAATCTTAATCTCCCTGGCACCATAATATCACTTTATTCCGTGGAAAATGTAACTGATATTTCGGGTTCCTGTTCCTCTCGCTTTTTCTGCATTTTCAATAAAATGTCAACTCTAACAGTGTTTCTTTAATCTATTTAAATCCCGAACTCTTTCGCTCAAAGACATTGGCCCTAATTTCATTTAGGCGTATTCTGGAGTAATTCTTCTTTCTCCACCCACTCTCACACTCATTTATTTTTTTTAATTTTTTTTATCTCTGCTCTCTTGAGCTTAAACCCTAAGAGAAGACGCATGACCCTACCGGTTAATCTCTCCTGTGCTTATTTAATTTAGTGCTTCCTGAGCTTCACTCTCTTTTGGTAAATTGTTTTGTCTCTCTCTTTCAACCTCAACCTTTCCTTCTTGCTGAGAAAATGCTCTCATTCAATCTCTGCTGAAAAGATGGAGACCCCTCTCACCCCTATTGTCGTTATATCGGCTTTATCCTTCCGTTCTTTCAAAAAGAAAACCACATCTCGAATCTATTCCCTTATCCAGGAAAGATTTATAAATATGTCAATTTATTTTAATTCATACCTCTGATCTCTAAAGTGGCTTTCTCAAAGAGCTCTTAACTAGTAATCTATAATCTCTTCTCTCCCGTTATATTATTGGTCCTCTGCTCTTCAGCTTATGAGTGAATCTTTAGCTGTGATGGTAGACATATCAAAGCTCTTTAAAAGAGTCTGGTACAAGGTTTTGATTTCCAAACTTTTCTCTTTCGGTATCTATCTTTCTCTCTGCTTTCCTTTCCGGTCGTTTTATATTACCAGTTGTAGACAGTCTCCATTCATCTTTAAATCTATTATGTGTGGTTTTCCTTTGGGTTCATATCTATCCTCAACTCCTTTTCAATTTTTATAAATGATCTTAGCTCTCTAACGCTATATAACCTATTCACTCTTACGATTCCACCCTTCATTATTGCTTTCACTTTGAAAGTCTTTCAACTCAACATGAAACAGATGCTGCTTGGAGAACGACTTTGGAACAACTGATCTCTGATCTTTCTCGCATTTCTAATTAAGACACCAAAAATAAGGTTGCTTTCAATGCATGAAAACCTCAGTTCTTCTTCTATCTACTCCACAAAATCTTCCACACAACTATAACATATTCGAAAACGTACAACTGGAGTCTTCTCCATTTTTGAATGATTTTCTTTTCTTTATCTCTCTTGGAAAGATCACATTATTAATCTAACTAAACAAGTTTCTAAGAGGTTCGGTGTTCTTAGGCGTCTTCGGAATTTCATCACACCTCCCAATTGCGTGCTCTATATACAGTGGCGTTGTTTGTCCTTCTTTTAATAGACTATGCATAGGATATCTGGAGCGATTCTTTCCACTCACACAGCCCTTCTTTAAAAGGTGGAGTCTAGGGCTTTTTGCCAAATAAACTCTCATACTCTCACTGACTCTCTCGAATCTCTTTATTGTCGTTAAAATGTTGCATCAATCCCTTTATACAATCTCTATTACAATACACATAGCTTTTCCGAACTCTTTAGTCGCATCCCTCCTCCCCTGAGAAGACTTCATGCGAATCGTCAATCCACAAAGTCTCATTCTTTCTCCGTCCAACTATCCAACCCCAAACTTACCCACTATGCTATCTCATAAATGTATACACACTACTGGTAATGTCTGGAACACACTTATTTATTTATTTTGCCAATTTCCTATGATTAAACACGTTTAACGCCGTATGTCAGTTCATGTCTGCCCTTGATAAGATCCCCCCCCCCCCCCCCGGGGGGGGGGGGGGGAAAAAAAAAACCCCCCCCCCCCCCCCCCCCCCCCCCACATATTTTTTTTTTTTTATTTTTCCCACCTAGTTTCGTTAATTTTTTTTTGGGGCTCACTTTCCAACTTTGGTGGATTTTACATTAGCCTCTTGACATTTCCACCAGAGAATATATATATATATATATATATATATATAATATATATATATAATATAATATATATGTACTTGCCTATCTAACATTCTCATCACATATATATATATATATATATATATATTAGGGATGCATGATAGTAAAAAAACTATCGATGTATCGATAATGGATATTTTAAAAACATCGAAATGCATTCGTTAAGCCGGCAGAAAAACTATCGATAATAGCTCAGAAAAGCTATAGAAATATATATATTTTAAGATCTGATACACTATCACATCTAACCTATAGATAAAACGGGATTTATCCAGTTTTATTTGCGTTAATTAAATTTTACTTAGGCCTTAAATCCTCTATTATCTACCAAACTAATCTATTGTATTTCTTTCCGTTATCACTTTCAATCTTCATATAAACTTCAACATTTCCATTTACACTCCATTCCTGACTGATCTCAAGGAAACAACAGTTCTCCAAGCACCCTTCTAGAATTTGTAATTAATTTCTTTTTAAAGAATTACAACATTAGTATTACATAAATAAGTGCATCATTTAAAACAGGATTCATATATCTTTTATAAAAGTGATATCGTTAAAATATAAGTACTTTTATTTAAAACAAATGCGCAAAGATACCATTGAAATATTATTTTTATTATTATTATTATTATTAAAATGTTATTATACCTTATTAACAGTGCCAATTTTTTTTTTTTATATAGTGAAATTTTTGAAACAAATTTAATTGGGAAACAGCGCCATCATTTTCAAAGCTAAATTATTGTTATTATTATTATTATTTTTATTATTATTATTAAAATATTACTTTTAACTTCTAACACGTGCGACATTTAAAACCAAAGTCACATATCTCTTTAAAATATTATTTTTATATATTATTATTTTTATTATTATTATTATTATTTTTATTATTATTATTATTATTATTATTATTATTATTATTATTATTATTATTATTATTATTATTATTATTATTATTATTATTATTATTATTATTATTATTATTATTATTAAAAAATTACTATAAAGATTTTTTTTAAGCGAAACTATCATAGAAAATTTTTATAAGATCATTAACATATTATTATTATTATTATTATTATTATTATTATTATGATTATTATTATTATTATTATTATTATTATTATTATTATTATTATTATTATTATTATTATTATTATTATTATTTTATTATTATATTATTATTATATTATTATGATTATTCTATTATATTATTATTCTATTTATTAATTATTATACTCATTTATTGTTAATTATTATTATTATTATTATTATTATTATTATTATATTCTTATTATTATTATTATTATTATTATATTTTATTTCAAGAAAATTTAGATCAGCGTCAATTTTAACGTATTTTTTCAAGTTCTTTCTATTCTTCTAAATATTCTTTATTTCAGAGAAATTTATTAAGGATATTCTAGAATAAAAGAAATTAAAGCCTTTACATATTTACCAATATTTCGCCTGTTATACTTCAGGGATGTACATGGTTAACTAACTTTTATTTATAATGCAGCTTACAAAAATAAATTTCTAAAATAAAAATCTAAAATTATTTTACATTAATTGTGAAGTTTAATAAATAATTTTGATGAAAAATCAAAGAAGCTTACATTATTTTGCAAATACAGCTATTATCATGGATACTATAGGTGTAACTGCAAAACACTCAAATATTCAAAAAACATTCAAGCATTCATTCATTTCATTAAATTTCACATTAATGTATGGCTTAAGTTTCTTAATAAAAAGAGATTCGCCTATACGGAATATAGTTGAAATTACCAACTTGAAATAAAATTTTTAAAACAAAAAAAGCAATTCAACTGTAGGAGGGAATTTGTGGTCCGTCGTGAAATGCTCCCATATTTTACTGGGATTATACCTGTGTTGCATAATTCAGATTGTTAAAGTGTTATTTGTTTATCCCACATAAGAGGATATTACATCCTACTTCTTTGCAATTAAATTGATACACAACATAACTTCTGTAATCCTCCGAACGATGACCACGGGTACTAAAATATTGAGGACACTCTTGTCGGTGTGTAGTAGCTTCTAACATTTACACATTTCTCTGACTTAGCATGTTCCTTTGCAATTATGTTTAATTTATATTTACTGGATTATTATTTATTATTATATTATTATATATTATTATTATATTATTATTATTATTTATTATTATTATTATTATTTATTATTAATATTATATTATTAATTATTATTATATTATTATTATATTATTATTATTATTATTATTATTATTATATTATTTATTATTATTTTTATATTATTATTATTTATTATTATTTATTATTATATATATTATTATTATTTTATATTATTATTATTATTATTATTATTATTATTATTATTATTATTATTATTATTATTATTATTATTATTATTATTATTATTATTATTATTATTATTATTATTATATATTATTATTTTATTTATATTATTATTATTATTATTATTATTTATTATTATTATTATT
>JABUQX010069473.1:47500-52500 GCA_015478945.1 Trachelipus rathkii
GAGAGAGGAGAAAAGAGAGAGAGAGAGAGAGAGAGAAGAGGAGAGGAAGAGAGACGGGAGGCGAGAGGAGAGAGAGAGACCACCCGAGAGAGGGAGAAGAGAGAGAGAGAAGAATCATCATATCAGATTCAACTTCTAGGCTCACCTGAGGGGACGATCGGAGGGCTGCTATGGAGATACGGATCGCCTCATTTTGAATGGGATCTAGCATATGTAGAAGAGTCATGGAAGCCTAACCATATACTACACAGCTATGTCCAACTTCAATCGAATTAGGGCGATGTAAAGATGTAAAAGGGAATTACGGCCAGCTCCCAGTTTTCTGAGGTGAGATGACGTAATAGGTCAAGCACAAGATGACAAGTCATATTCAGGTGTTTGGTGTGCGATGCGTACGTTAGGTGGTCATCCAGAATGAGGCCTAGAAATCTGGCTTGTGAAGTTACAGGAGTAGGTGAACAATATAAGGTTAGGTTTGTGAGAGAGAGAGGTGGCAGGTTGTTCGACTCCCCTTTTTTTACGAAACAGTACTGCTGAAGTTTTCGAGGGGGAGAGATGGAAGCCACAGGAGTTACCCCACTGTTAAATATTTCAATACCTAATTGGAGTTGACGTTCAAAAAATGATAACCTGGCACCAGTAATGTATTTACCAGGTCATCAACACAGAGAGAAAAATTGACCATCGCTGGGATAGTAGCAACGATATCATTGAATCCAAGAACAAATAATAATACACTTTGAACACTGCCCTGCAGAACTCCTTCATCCAGCGTAAAGTGGTGTAATAGTACATTAGAGAACCAGAACTGAATATTCTGTCTGATAGAAGGCGTTTAATAAAGAGAGGGAGCTGTCCTCTGAAACCTAGGAAGCGGGATTTAAGGAGAACCACAGTTCTCCACGTTCTGTCATAAGCTTTTTCAATGTCAGAAAGGACGCCAAGAACCATCCCTTCAGTTGTGAAGTCTTCGGGGACATCATGGCTAAGTTTTTACAAGGGATCAGCAGACTAACAAAATTTGAAAAAGTCAGGCTACTCTCCAGAACAAGGAGAACGAGGACACGAACCATTTTCTTCTTTAATTTGCAAATATGACAGGTCAGCGGAATTTTTCTTTGGTTGCTCGCCAACTGTGGATATTTCCCCAGTTTTAAATAAGAGTTACAAAAGCTGTAGTCCGAACAGATGGAAAAAAGGATTCGATAAAGATTCTGTTATTCAGATCCAGCAAGATCCAGCAGAAGGGTGAATATGAAGGAGCATAATAAACGAAATTATGCCTAGGCGAGGGGCACCGTCTTTGCTATTCGCTATTGCAATTTGATACTCTGCAACTGTAAAGAGACGGTTATACGCATGATCGTCCCCTTTCTCTGTTGAAAAGCCTGGCGTTGCATTTTAATTCTCAAATTTTTTAAGGACAGGATCCCTGCCGGAAGCTGCTTTTTAAAAATTAATCATGTTTGGGGTGGTGAGGATCTTTTCCTTCCTGTAGAGTTTTTTCTTTTTCTTCTCCCGGCTAGCTTGTGCATACTATTGGGAGCACCAAGGGGTTGCCAAACACCTACCTGCAGAAGATCGTGGGAAATAAGCTTCTACTTCTGTGATCATAACTTGCTGGAAGAAGTTAAAGGCAGGCGTTCAATTAGTTCGGAAGCCTTTCTTACAAGAAGGGGGAAGTGAGATAGCGTGGCCTGACTGTGAAAAGAAGCCCACTTCCCCTCGATCATAACGCCAGCGGGGATTGTGGTTAACATTTGAGCTCGGGCAAAGTTCATTTAAGGCTTATTGGATAATGGTCACCTGCGTATACGTAATCAAAACCGGGCGACCATGGAAGCGATTCATAAGGAAAATCCCAAGAGCAAATGAAATATCTATTCAGGGAAAAAGAGTGTATCTAAAACGTTCATTAGTTATGGGAGTCCTGGTTATGGCATCCCAGGAAAAGGGGGTTAGGAGAGATTCACAAGGATCTTAGACTTGGGCGAGGTGACAGAGTCTCCCCAAAGGGGTGGCGAAGATTGAAGTCTCCCAGTATAACAACCAGAGTGGGGAACCTGCTTAAAAATTGTTGGCTTAGTCGGCTTAGTTAAACTCACTACTCGGAAGCCAAATAGAATCGAAACAGACAGTGAGATTCAGTTGACAAATGAATTTGTGCTGCCACTGCATGAAGTCTAGTTTGAAGAAGGACTGAAGAATAGGGACAGATTTATGTAATAGTGTTCCTGCGCCTCCGCTTTCATCGTCCCTCTTTCTATAGTGGTTAGCGGCGATTATATTCCGACGTTGGAAGAAGTCACGATAACATAGTTGAATTTCCTTGCAAACATAAATACAATGGTGCACATATGTTTATTTAGTTAAGCAGAATATTAGAAGTAACACTATAGACAGGAACAAATTCATTGAGGAAACTGTCTACTTGCTTTATGTATGTTTCAATATATAAGGAATGAGTATTTTGAGACAATTGTCTCATGTGGCTATGGGTAATGTTGGAAGTGGACACAGATTTGGAAAGAAAGGTAGAAGATTTATTGGTCACGAGGGAAAGAGGATGAACAAAATTCCTTTTGGTTGGTAAGGAATAGTCGTACAACAAAGATTTGGGTTGTTGCGGCTTGTTAGGGGAGGAGGTTTTCTGTGGTATTTGGCTTAGAAGGGCTTCCCCATGAAGGCGAAAGTAATTTGAGTTCAACAATATTCATATTATTGGGCATTTAGCTGGTCGTTGAAGAGCAACCAGAAGGCTCATGTTTTTGCAAATTGGAGTGATATCAGCATCTGCCAAGCAAGCAAGATTCAGAAATGGGTGGAGAATATGGGGACGTTTCCATAAATACAGGCGGTAGGAAGGTGTCACCGGAAAAGTGTCCCTTTTTTGTAAGGAAGTTAGAGTTGCGATATTGGGATCCAATATGGGATCTGTTGGGTACGAAAGTCTTATGCTAGAGAACTTTGTCAGTGACCACACGGAGTTATCAGGTGGTTAAATTAAAAGACCGGGACCAATTTTCAGTTACGATGGAGAGCTCTTTGGTCTCCTTTCATGCTGCCAAACAGATGCAGAACCCCTGGAGTACTTGCGGTGGTTTGCGGAGAACTGTTTTCCATTCATCCTCTAGGAAAAAAGCAGGAAGCAGTTGGTCAGTGACACCGGAAGTGCAATGGTGAACCTCAACCCCTGGGGGAACCACCTTGTTGATCATGGTATCCCCTGTGCCAGGTAAGTATGCTTGAATTATTTCGCTACTTATTCTTAAAACTATAATTCCATTTTCATTCCTAAGGCCATATAATCATTTTAGGTTAGTGCTGGTAGGATATTCGGAAGAAGATTTTATAGAAGGATTCGGAAGAGCTGAAATATTCCTGCAAACTATCAGAGGTTGGTTGTGGGTTTTGATTGGATAGCTTGTGGGTTACTTGTGGTTGTGGTTGTTTTGTGCAGGAATAAGCGTAGGGTGAGGTCTCTCTGATTTTGAATTTTGTACATCTGGGGTTGTGCGCTTTGCTTTAAAATTTCAGATATTTCTATACTTCAGAAAACGAATTAACTTGGTGTTTAATTCTTTTTCTGTTTAGGGACATCTTTTTTCAGGAATTTTGGGTAATGTGGAGACGGAATTAGGGGACATTAGACGTAAGAAACTCTTAAGTTAGTTTGGTGAACTCATCGGAAGGTATTGACAGAGTGTTCTTGGCAAGAAAATTCCCTCGATTGTTTTATTTGGTGGATGAACGAAACTTAGTTTCTTGCTTGGTTAGTTTGAAAAATAGTTTTCGTGGTAGCGGGTTGTTGACGGCCTTCTGGAGGGGACTATTTCAAAAAGTGGATTAATATGAGCGTTGGCAGGTGCGCAGGTTCAGGTTACAGTAACTGCTTGGCCTCGTCTTGGGAAATTGGATGGAAAGTCTACTGGTTAGAGTTGTCTCGGTGATACATGCGGAGGTGGTTGGGGGGGCTGCTTGCAATTGTAACAATAGGAATTGCCTTGGTCTTGTAGGATATTTGTCTTAGCTGTGTATCAAATCTCTCCTCATTAATATTTCTGGATACATACTTTCAGGAAAATATCCGCTCAAACAGTTAAAGACGGGCATTTTAGGAAGAGGTAACCGTGGGGGGGTCCTCCACAATTTTTTGCCAGTGTGGTGTGTTTTTAAAGAAGTGTGAAGTTTCTCTACAGACGGGCATATGTAGTACTTTTCGGGGATGACCATTGACCAACCGCTGGCATTTGAACACAAAGTCTGTGTCTGAGAAATAAACGTACGAAACACTGCGCTTGTAACCCTATTTTCAGCTTTGAAGATGGAAAAGGAGATGTTAAAGGTCAGTAGTCAACAAGGATTTGGGGTGTCAGGCGAGTCCTGACGTGGGAGATATCTGCAAACGTTTGTAACGGGAAATCTTTTTGACTGGATATTTCTTAAAAAAAAAAAAAACAGAAATATCTTCGGGTTTCTGCTCTAAAGAATAAATAATGCCTTTTGGATGTGTTTTTAATTTCATCAGAAGTTGAAATAAGACTGATTCTTCCGAGAGATGTTATGGATGACAAATGGAACTTTGATTATGGGCAGTAGCCTGAATGAGAATGGGACCCAATTCTCATTAACGTGACTGGGGGGTCTTCAACTGATAAAGCTTTTTCAAGTGCATCGCTAAGAATGATGGTTCTTTGCTACGTAAGAAGTTTGCAGGTGGTGGGTGGCAATACGTAATATATCGAGAATAATATGTCAGCTGGCAGTTACGGAGAGGGAGCAGCATATGGAGTATACAAATGAGAAAGACTATGACGAGAGCACCTTTTCGAGGTTGTTCCACTCATTTGGATACCTGGGATGTTGAGGACGTGCCAGGTGACAAATTACTGAAGGTATACAGAGGCCTTCCAGGTGATGTGGAAAGAATTATAGTGTTAAGAAGAGGACAGTAATCACGAATTCTACATCCTCGACGGCAGAGAAACCTATGAAAGACT
>JABUQX010069473.1:57500-63526 GCA_015478945.1 Trachelipus rathkii
ATATATATATATATATATATATATATATATATATATATATATATATATATATATATAATATATAATATATATATTATATAATAAATATATAATATATATATATATTTATAGTAATGTTCAGTTTACAAGCCGTGTATTTGGCATTCTAGCGCTCTTTATTCACATTTATTCAGGTATAGATACATTATGTAGTGCAAATACGATAATTAGTGCATTATGGACATTATGTTATTATATATGCTATAATTAGAGGGACCTAAAATTAGATAACAACAATAAGTTAATTCAGTATAAAATTTTTAAACTTAGGTTTAAGTATTAAAAATCCACATAAATAAATTTACCATAACAGTGGGCCATCTCTCATAAAGGCTGTGAGGAAATGAATATTTGAAAATATAATTCAAATAATATTATTAAAAGTTGCATTTTGGCCAAATTTTAGATTTGGTGAATGATGATAAAAATAACCATTTTATAATAATTTTTTTTTTGTAATTTTCAGGGAATTTTGATGGGGAAAATGCAAATTGAGATAATAGAATAAATGATATTTTATATAATAATATGATATATAATAATTATTATAATATTAAATTATATATAATAATATAATTTATATAATAGATATATTATATATATATATATTATATATAATTATATAATAATATATATAAATAATAATATATATATATAATTATTAATATATAATTATTATAATATATATATATATATTAATATATATATAAGTAATACATTATATTAATAAAAATATATATATATATATAATAGATATATTATATAATATATATAGGTTTCGTATAATTGCCAATTTTAACGTAATTCTCTAAATCTGTTTCGTTAATTTTAATAGCTTGACAGAAAATCCCGTGATTGTTGGTAAAGGTTTACTCTAACCCCTTTTCCGCTCTCACTGATCATTTCTCTAGTCTCCTTAATCTGTCAAATCGTATGCTCACTCATATATATTATGTTTATTACTCAAAGGACAGTCTTTTCTCTGACTACTTCGGTCGAATACCTTTCTTCATATAGATCTATATATATTACGATTTAGTAGTAATATATATATATATATATATATATAATAATATATATTAATCTATATTAAGTACAATATTATATATATATTATATATATATATATATATATTATATATATAATATATATATATATATATATATCTTATTATATATATATATATATATATAATATATATATATTATATATATATCATAAGATATATATAGAATATATGTATCATTATATATATATATAGATCATATATATATATATATAATTTCCACTCATTTACACCTTGAATAGGGAAATACTCTTGAGATTCAAGCATTTAAAAAATAAATAAAAAAACAAATAAATAAATAATATAATAACAAATATAAAGTAATAAATCAAATAAATCAAATAAATCAACTAAATAAACTAAATCAAGCAGATCAGCTATAAACTAATGATTAAATAAACATTGGTTATAGCGTTGTGATATATATGATAAGTTATATATAATATATATATATATATATATATATATAATAGTAAAAAAGTCTATGAGGAAAATTACTACGAAAGACGAGGGGTAAGTAGAGACCTAATATTATCCCCAATAAGACTAAAATAGATTTATTAGTAAATATAAATAAAAGACTATCTAGCGATGTAATAATCTATTGAAAGACTAATAAGCGTGACTAGTAATTATGACTTAAGGCTGTGTATAGCCTTGCCATATCATTAGTCATGAACTCGATAGATAGAAACTGAACCGGGATATATATATATATAATTAAACCTCACTTTTTGGTAATAATGCCCACGAATATTAATATATATAAAACAGAATATTAGATATAGTTAAATTTAATTACCTGCACTCTTAAAATATAAAAACAAACTATATATGCATAAAGAATCCAAAATACATCAAGATCATCCTACATCTACTACCTGATAATGCGGAAAGAAAACATATATATATAGTATATACTATGATATATATATAAAATACATAAATATATAGTATTAGATATATATATATATATAAAATATATAACTATTTATGTTCAAAAATGTAATATACTAATAGCATACGAGAATATTATATATATATAATAATGGGTAAACATAATATAAAAATAGAAAATAAACATAAAATAAATTAAAAATAATAAATTATATTTCGAAATAAAATCCACAAATAAAATAAACTCATAAAATACACCTATCTATATATCATGATATAACTAACTTAAATAAAAAGCAAACATATATGATATATAATACAAAAAATTAATTTATAATAAAAATATCATATAAACATAAAGTATGATAAATATTATATAATAATAAATGATCTATATATGTCGTCTGCAATACTATTTGTATACGATGACGTCCTCTTCGTCTCCAACTATCAAACATAAAAATAAATCAAGTAATCCATAAAATATTGGTTCATCAAAGATAAATAATAATATTATAAGTAATTTCTATAATATAATATTAATTTAATTATACTTAAAAATATTATATAATAAATATATATTATATATATATATATATAATAAATATTAAATATATATATATAATATATATATATAAATATATAATATAATTATATATATATATATATAATATATATATATATATTAATATTATATAATATTATATATATTATATATATAAATATATATATAGATTTATATATATATTATTATAAAATAATATAATATATATATATAATATAGTATTATATAATAATAAATTAATAATATAATAATAATATATATATAATTATATATATTATATAAATATATATATATTATACATATATATGTGTGTGTGTGTGTGTGTGATATATGTGTGCGTGTTGTAACCACTTGGTGAAAAATCGAAATCAGAAATCTAAATAACAACCAAGTGTTTAAAACAACCTTTTGTCTCCACTCCCACCCATTTCAATTATATGTATTTTTTTTTTTTTTTCATTTGTTCGTGAATCAAATCCCATACCTAACAAATTGAGATGCTTATAACAATGTATGCGGTTAAGAAACGAAATTCTTTCTAAATATTGAAAAAATAATATATTATATAAATTTTCTTTTATTAATAATTTATCAGTCTACAATAATATCTAATAAAATTTAAAGAAATTATTATATAGTAAAATTATAAAATAAAAATTACTAAATTTAGTTAATCTTATTATTATAAATATATAAATTATAATATAATATTATTAAATAATAATATATATATTATTATTATATATAATGAAAATATATTAATGAAGTTTATAAAAGATATAATATACGAAGACGTTGTGCGCCCGATTTTACTAAAAAAAAAAAAAATTAAATAATTAAGATAATATTTAACTAAAGAAATATTTATTTACATTTATTTAATTGCTTATGCAATACTTTAGAGGAAATTAATATTAAATTATAATTTAAACTAATATTTATTTTAAGAAAGGTGTATAGAAGATGCCTCCAGCCAATCCAGCTCTATATAACAACATGACTAACAAAGCCCAAGCTGAATAAATAAATAGTGAGCCTTATTAAAAAGGTGAGCGTAATTATTTTAAGGCCAATATTCCTCTAAATATCTAATGTATTTAGTAAATTATTTAATGTTACATAAACAAATTTGATTGGTTACAACTTACAAGTGAAAGAATGACCAAAGAGCATGCCATCATAAAAGCTGCTTCTTTTTATAATGACTGTGACATATATGTGAAGCCAAATGTGGCTATGACCTTTTAATAATTTTATATGATTAATAATTATGGATCCTTCGTCACTTATTTCGGTAATATATTAATATATACTTAATATATATGAAACATAAAGCATTAATTACAAGAAGTTAATAGTATAACAGGATAATAACCTGATTATAGCTACTACTTACTCACCCAATTATAAAATTAGGTATAACCATTTGAATCCTCTCTTTGCTATCTCTTGACTTATTCTTCTAGTTATGATTAAATTGATACACAGTCTATCTCAAGGTATTGTTTGTAGTTTTGGATTTATTGCACACTTCAGTATGAATCTCACGGAAGTATATTAAACATTAGTTGTTAAATATATAGTTTAACCACATATTAAACTTTAATAATTAGTATTAAAATAATAAATTCTAAATGCTAAACAGCGTATTAGGTAGTGGTGGTATAGTAGAGATATAGTATCTAGCAAATAAGCAATTAGAACCAGCTTTCAGAATTACAACTGAGTCAATTTATATTTTCTTACTACTTAGGATTGGTGGCAAAACTAGGACAAATATTAAGAGTATATAACAAGTAGACAACAACTTATACAGGCTATAATGTAAATAATTACTATATTAAAAAATTAAGTAAGTAATTTAATTTTATAAATAATGATTATAAAAAGTATGACAAAGATTAACTAAATTAAAGTAATATATATATGGTACAAAAAGTAAACTACTAATATAATCTAACCTCATAATCATTATCTCTTAAAGTTGATTTAAAGTGAAAATATACAGGGGTGAAACATATATTTTATGTTCAACTAGTGCATTTTTTCTTCAAATAATCTCAGAATACTAATTTATAACGTGTTTGAGATAATATATTTTAAAACTTGAAGAAAATTTAAGCTATTATTTTACAAATAAAATTAAACTAACTAAAGTTACCATTAAAGATGTATTTATGTATGTATTTTATGTATATTTATTGTAGATATTGAGGGACCTTAAAATTAAGTACAACAAAATAGTTAAAAATTTCAGTAGAATTATAATCTATTAGTAACTTAAGTATTAATAAAATATCAACATCTATAATATATTACCAACACTAGGGCCTATCTACATAGGCTGTAGAGAAGATATTGAAAATATATACGATATTATTTAAATAATGCATTTGGCAAATTCTATATATTAGCCGTATAGAAATAACATTTATCAAATTTCTATTTATTTTAATTTCAGAATATATAATATGTAATTAAATATAATCAAGTAAAAAATTTTTAATTTATTATTAAATATATATATAATATATATATATATTATATTTAATATATTAATAAATATATTAAAATTATATAATAATATAATATATATTATAAATAATAATAATATAATTTATATAAATAATATATATATATATATATATATAAATTATATATAATATTATATATATATATATTATATAATATATATAATATATATATTATATTAATATAAATATAAATAATTATTAATATATATATAATAATATATATATTATATATTAATTTATAATTAATATATTATTAATATATATATATATAAGGCTAATAAATATGTTTACAATGATATCGAGTCTACTTCTGTTCGTATAATTTATTATTAGCGCAGAAAATCTCCGTGATTGTAAGGTAAAGGTATTACTTTAACCCTTTCCGCTCTCACTGACCTTTCTCTTTAAGTCTTCCTTAATCTAGTTCAATATATGTTGCATCACTCATATAAGATGTATTTATACAATGAATTGTTTCATACTGAAACTCATCCGGTCTATATGCCTTCCTTCACTGAAAATGACGTACTTGATCATCCAAAGTCGTTGTTCCTTTTTGTTTCAACGCTTAGATCCCACACTTAAGCGATATACTCTAATCTAGCATGCTATTCCATTAGGTAAATCCTGAAATACTCTACTGATTCATATATTTCCATCATCCTTTGACATTGCTAATTACTGATAATCTCCATGTCGTGTATCAATTCCTGCTTTGTGTAAAATCTCTGACCATTTGTCTTACCAGATGGAGTTTTTCATGAGATCGAAGGAGTTACTGACGGAAGTTACTGATAGTTACCGGATGCCATTGCGTTGAAGAGGCATCCTTTTTAAAACTTTTATCATTGGTTTTATAGTATAACTTGAATACTACATTATACACCTAATTTATATGGAAATAAGTAAATTTTTGAAATATAAG
>JABUQX010069474.1:0-55132 GCA_015478945.1 Trachelipus rathkii
TCCTCTTCTTCTTCTTCTTCTTCTTCTTGATCCTCCTCTCCGCATTGGTCTTCGACCCTCGATTCTTCTTCGAGATCGCCGATGGTGACGCGCAGTCGCCTCTTTTTTCTTCTCCTTCTTTCGAACAAATTAGTTATTTTTTTGCTACTATTAACTAAAGCGTTATCTCCGGTGATAGAGGTTGCGAAAATGACCTTGATATTCTTGTTCTTTTCCGCGAACGCCCGAAACAATTTGAGCATGTAAGAAACGCACCCTTTGGATTTCGAATTCAAAATTAAATTTTTATAAAACAACACTATCGCGGCTTTGAATTTCCTCCAAAGTAGATTTTTTTTAGATATTAGAAACGAACGCGCCTTTTCGAGCTCTTCACGATTTCGTCTGACCGCTCGTTCGTCTATCCCGAAAGCGCTTAGAGCGTTTCTAACCTCGACATCGACGTAATAAACGGAATCGCCATCGGAGTCTACGAACATTTTTTTTTCGAGCTCCTCGCTATCACTTACGGCGTCGAATAAGGGTGATAGAGTCATCGACGGTGAAGGGACGGCCGCGTCCAGCTCCTTTCCCCGGGAATCAATTTTCCACTCGTCTCGGTAGTTAGATTGCCGAATCTTGGTCAGATAATTGATGTATCGATTACTCTCCGAAAAACACATTCGTATTCCCGGGTCCAACTTTAATTTTCTCATAAAACAACCGACCCCGCGCATGCTTATCACCCTGCTAATGTACGAGCCGTGGTGATACAGCATTTTCAAAATCGGTTCCAAAATGGTGATCGATCCCTTTGCCGAGGAACCGTTTACGTATCGGCTTAATTTTTGAAACCTACTTTTTATCCCTTCTCGATCCCCCCCCGCCGAGGCGAAGAGGAGCGCGTTCCCCACCAAGAATTCCACGCTCGATAAATTCGCATCCTCCGTGAAGGGCGTGGCGCTCGTGAGTACGCAAAACGAGTATTTTTTGTACAATTTGATGAGAAAGTCGCCGGCGTCGGCTATATTAAACCGTTTCCAGAAACACCCTGTGTGTTCATCGCTATCGAGAAATAATTTTCTCGCGAACTGAACGTAATCCATTGGGGCGGGCTTGCCAGCGATTATAGTCTTACCGTAGTACGGAGATGTGTTTCTTATAGCGTGAAATTCGTCGAAAAAAACGGCGTCGAATTTTTTAAAAGACCGGCCTTTCTCCTCCGCCTCCTTTTCTTCCTCATTTAAAAAAGGTTTGAGGAAATGGGGTAAATTAATTTGCAATAATTTATACGTTGTCAAGACTATGGCGGTCGCTACGGCACCTGTGTCGTCGTCGTCGTCGTCGTCGTCGTCGTCTTCTTCGACGTCGTATTGCCGCGATTTTAAATCGATATATTCGTTTATTTTATAGATATTCACTCTTTTATAAATTTCCTCATTAGTAGAGCGTAATTCGTTAAAAATGTCATCGAACAACTCCGTTTTCGAAGTTACCCACAAAAAGGAGTAATCGCTTTTAGTTTCGGGCCCGCGGGCGCTACTATCGTGTCCGGCACTGCCGCTGGAAGTTACATTATAAACGAAGGAAGAAAGTATTCGGGTTTTACCGAGCCCGGTTCCGTCCGCTAAGACGAACCCCCCTCGATTGTCTAGCGGCGTCTGCGACGGCGCTTCGATTATATTTCTATATCGAAAAAACTGTTTCATCATAAGCAACACCGCCGTCGCCTGGGAACTGGAGATGTTGGTACGAACGAACAAAGCGTGCGGCGCTAATTTTTTTATTTCGGGGGACAGCCCGACTTTTACGAAATCTTCGCTCGTCGAAACTTTGCAACCGTGTTCGGGGTAAAAAATCGAACTGGGCTCCTGGGGGTGCGGAAGGAAAATAGGAGCCGATATTTCGTCTTCGTCGCCGTCGTCGTCGTCGTCGCCGTCGTCGAAGGATGACGTGCTTCTAAGTTTTTTACTACGAGAAAAAATTGCGTCATTTTTGACGGGGGCCAATTTCCTCTTCCCGTCGGAATTCATGCTACGGATAATCGTAATTTATGGTTTGTGTAAAATTAAACAAAAATGTTTCATAAGAAGAGTACTTTTATTTACATATTATTAACATAATTTTTTTAACATAAAAAATCGATGATATTTAATTACTAAAAGATATAATAATAATAATAATAATAATAATAATAATAATAATAATAATAATAATAATAATAATAATAATAATAATAATAATAATAATAATAATTAATAAATAATAATAATAACTAATAATAATAATAATAACTCAATAATAATAATAATAATAATAATAATAATAATAATAATAATAATTTACGTTTTATTCACGTTCACCCATTATTTTTTGTGGGTTTTTAAAATTAGGGTCAGCTTTTCATTTTCCGAATTCGCTTTCTCTTCCTTTTTTTTGTTCTCGGATTCTCCCCGATCGCGTCTTTTTTTCTTTAAATCCGGTTGAATTTTCTCGTCGCTGTCGACGCCGCTGTCGTGGGAATTGATTTCAACCTCCTCGAGGGGGTGTTTTCTTTTTAACGAGCTGGCCCCCGGGGTTGGTGGAGGCGATTTCTGCTGCGGCTGCTTCGATTTCTTTGCTTCGCCTTGGCGTTTTTTCTTCTTTTGATCGGATTCCTTTATATCTTCCGGAAAATTATCGCTACGAATAATATCATTTTCTCCCAGCATCTCCAAATCTGGCATGTCCATTAACCGATGTCGTTTTCGCGATTTTTCTTCGCCTTCTAACCTATCACTCTTCTTTTTGTTTATAGGTAGTGGATTTTCTTCCGACGAGTTCTCATTGCCTCCACCGCCGCGACCTTGAGCAATTTCTACCAAATCGCGGTGTTTCCTTTTCGAGGCATCGGACGATTGTTGCTGCTGCTGCTGCTGCTGCTGCTGCTGCTGCTGCTGCTGCCGCTGGTGATGCTCTATCCTTCCGTGCGCCTTTATTATATCACTAAGCGTATTTACACTCGGATTTGAAGCGGCGACAACTTCGCGTTCCTTATTCGAATCGATATTGCTTGTCTTCTTCTTCTTCTTCAAGCCTTGATTCGATTCAATAGCATCGGGTTTTTTCACACCCGGACCAACTTCTCTAACAAGAGTATCTTCTTCTTCTTCTTCTTCTTTTTCTTTTTCTTCTACTCCTTCTTCAATTTCGCCATCCTCTCTTTCGAGGAATGAAACTTCGATGCCTTGGATGCCGCTGCCGCTGCCACTACCACTGCGGTCTTTTTTATTCGCGCGTTTCTTTTCCATTTTCGGCTTTTTGGCGATTTTACGATTTTTATTCTTATCGGGCTCGGGGTCCACGTAAATCCGTTTACTCTCTTTCCTAATTTCCGCGAACCTGGACGGTATTTGATAGTACGGCGTCTCGATCATCTTAACGTATATAATACGTTTACTCCAAATATCGTGAATGTTGATAAATTCGAGGTCGCTCCAGGAACCGCACCCGAGATCGAAATCATCGCCGTGGGCAGCGGCGCGCGAAAGCTTCAGAGGATTTGAACGTTCACTCGCTCGTAATTTCTCTATATTTTTAGTAAATTTGCGGTACTTTTTTGACACCTCTTTCTTTAATTTCTTTGTGTCTTCTCCTTCTCCTTTTTGTTCTTGTTTCTTTTCTTCTTCTTCGTCGTCATCGTCGTCGTCGTCGTCGTTGTCGTCGTCTTCGGTGGCGTTTTTGAGGCCTTTTTGAACGTTCTCGAAGTACTTATCGTACCGCTCTTTTTCGTCTTCGCTCAATTCGTGTTCGAGAAAAGCGTCGAAACCCAGACGAAAAAATCGTTCGAACTCTCTAATCCGTTCAAAGTTATCGTTTATAAAGACGGTTTTTAATTCCCTTAAACCGAACCCGTCTTTTTCCGAATCGTATTCTGCAGAATTGAGTCTCGCCTCGTATTTTTCCGCACAATCCTTAAATAAAACACTAAAGGGTTTATCGCGCTTTGAAAATGGCGTGCATCCTATTCCGCTGGGTTTCTTAGATTCTTCGTATTTGTTATCGAATTCGGCTCGTAAATTTCGATAAATGGCTTTCTTCCCGTTAATTTCGGATTTCTCGAGTCCCAAGATATCGGACAAGTACGACTTAAAGATATTCGATCGGCCCGACGCCATGTTGAAGAAAATTGCGCTATTATGCTAAACGTATCGAAGAGGAGGAGGAGGAGTAAGTAGGAGGGGTTTATAAATGAGAATTGAGAATCTATTAATTTATTTATTTAAAAACGTAATTTCAATTTTTTTCCCAAAACATTTAATTTTCGGAAATCGAATATAGCGTTAATAACAGATATTTTATTTTTTTTATTCGATCGTTTTTTTAATATTAATAAAAAAAATAAAAAAATAATAGTCTCGAGCGCGTGGCGCACACCCGCGATTTTTTTTCCCTTAATTAGTAATCGAAAATCTACTATAAGATGACGTCAGTCGTGACCCCTCAGCAGTGCGTTTCTCTGTTGGAAGTTTTGTATCATTTTAACGAAAAAAAGGATCCGAACTCGCCAAAAATCGTTCTTTTGACGGGCTTACCGGGCGCGGGCAAATCCGAATTATTGAAAAAGATTCTTTCGGAAATGATCGACGCTCAAAAAATCAAAACGTACGAAATATTGATAGCGGGCAAAACTCACGCGACCGTGAACGTCGTGAGAAATATTTTAGGCGAAAACGACTTCGAGTTTTCGGAAATTCCTATCGGGACGTTTCATTCCCTGTTCGACTATCCGGTCAACCCCGTCAAACACGAATTCGGTAAGCGTTACAAGTTCAAGGTGGGCGATTGGAAAAAAATAAAATTTTTGATAATCGACGAATTTAATCAATGCAAATCGAGCGAAATTTTGTTCATCGACTGCGTTCTTCGTTTGGTCAACAAAAATTACACTTGCGCCTTCGGAGGCGTAAAAATCTTGTTTATCGGCGATAACAACCAAAATAAAAGTTTCGAAACAGGGGATATCTCCGAGGTCGAAGGCGACTTTGCGGCATTCGGTGAGGAAGCTATTCACATAATCGCGGGACTGGTAAACGCTAGCTACCACGAACGGAGGGTGCGATTGGCCGAATACGAGCGATTTTGCAAAAGGCACAGGTATGTGGTAAACTACTACAGTACCTACATGAAGGACATAATAGGACGAAAAAACATAGAATTTTCTATCGAAGAGTGCGGGCATTTGTACGCGAGAGGGGGCCCCATTAGCGTTTCTGACGAACCGCGGATCTGGAGGGAGGCTGATACGAGGATCGAATATTTTTCCAGTTACCTCCGTACGCCGGAAAATAATAATAATAATAATAATAATAATAATAATAATAATACAGTAATAATAATAATAATAAGAATAATAAATAATTTAATAATAATAATATAATTAATAATAATAATAATAATAATGATAATGATAATGCCGCCGACGCCGTCAATGAAGAAGAATTTTCAAAAAAATTCGAAGAGGATCGATACGTCGAAGCGGTGTCGGAAGAAAGGATGACGCGAGGGGGTGGTAACTTGTTCCGAAACCTTCAGCAAATTGATGAAAAGTTAAATTACAAAATGTTTATTTCAACGCGATGCCGAATCGTGTTCATCTACTCTTTCAAGAGGTTAAACCCGTTTTTTTCGATAGACGGTCTTTACTTCGGGTTGGGTTTAACCTATTTGGGAAGGAACAACTTCGCCGACGCCAGAGTTTGCTTACCGGAATGGAAAGTCTTTAGTCGCAATACGTTTCGGGACGCGCTATCTTCTCATTTTTTGAATCGAAAAATCCTAAAAGACGAACTGGCCAAAGACTATCGGAAACATTGTCGCGTGTTCAACTTCTTCAACGATAAAAAAGAGTTCAGCAAGCTGGACATCGCCAAGGGCAACGCTCTTTATCGAATGACGAATAGCGAAGGGAGGGAAGGAACGTTAAAATTCTTGTGTTCGACGAATCAAACGACGAACGAGGTCGGCGCTGTAAATATCGCCCTTTTCGAAGACTCGCAACGGGATTGCCTAGATAAGGCGAGACTCAATTTCAAACATTTTTCCATATTCGTCGCGTTCTTGAAAGAGTCGTACCCCCTAAATTCGATTTCCGACGCGAGAAAACACGATTTTGATACCGTCTTGCGGACGTTACGACTGCAACGTAGATACAACACGACGAGATTGCAAAGCTTTCGAGCGACGAATCGGTGGTATTACTCGTTAAAAAGGTACATCAACAAGGAATATTGCGACGTCAACGGAATCACGCTCTTCGTCGGAATGTACATTCGATTAAAACGCACCGTATTTTGCGAAAAAACGAGGGAGAGGGTATTCAACGGCACCACCGGCTTCGTTTTAAAAATATCCGAAAAATTCGTGACGATTAGAAGGTCGGATACGAACCACGACGTAACCGTCGGTTACGAGACTGCGGTGGACGGCGATTTCAAATTCATCTATTTGCCTATCACTTCGGAAACAACGTCGACCATATATTCCATCCAAGGCCGAACGATCGAACCGTCCGTGCACACGATCATTGACGCGAAAGAGAAAAAAAATTTTATCACGAAGGGGTCGAATCTTTACGTGGCGCTCTCACGAATGCAAACCGCAAATTTTACCATCGTAAACGCCGACGCCAGCGATATCGACGATATATACCGATTGATGGACCAACACATCGAGAACGAGCACAGCGTCAAGGCAACGAGTTTTTACGAAGAAATCCCAAATTTACCTCCTCCTCCTCCTCCTCCTCTTCCTCCTTTTCCATCGCGACCTTTGAGAAGACAAATAGATTCGGAGGATAAACCCGTCAGACTTTTTTTACAACACGGCGCGAGCTCGTTAACGATTCAATATTATTCACTATCTTTGAAATTTGTAATAGAGTTAATAATGAAATTTTCGAATTCGGAGATTTTGATTTCGAAAAACTGGATAAAAGGAATGAAGGTTGCAGAATGCTTGGACGACGCCTCCTCCTCCTCCTCCTTCTCCGGAACAAACGACGATCCCGGGCAGAGCCCGTACCGTTTTTCTTCGGCTCTTAAAACCTGCCTGCAAGATTTGTTCGTTTACGAAAAAAATTCGAACGAGAGCAACAAACGTTGCGCTTCGACTTTGAAAGACGCCTTATGGAAAAACCTCGAAATCGCTTATTGCGTATATTTGAAAAGCAGCGAAGTCCCTATAAACAGCTCCGTAACGACGAAGACGAAGAATCGAAAAGGAAAACTAACAGAGAAAAGTTCACCGTTGGTAAATTTTGGCGAAAAAGGCTATATTTTAAACTGGTCCGAATTTATAATCGTGTACGCGTTTTTTTTCACCCAGACGAATATGTACGTAGACGTCGGATCCATCGTTAATTACCTTTTTCATTTTTACGAACTAGAAAACCCTTTCGATACCCATTTCGGGTATTTCTGCCCGCTGCGCGACGACGACGACGAAAAAACAAAAGAAGAAGATGAAAAGACCGGAGCAGCCGCTACCACCAATCGAGGTGTCACCACCAAAAGCAAAAATCGCCTCATCATCCACCACCCCTGTTGCTGCTTTTCGAATGCAAAAATCAACGCTGGACCGGTTTTAATTCGTTGTAGAAAATACACTGCGGGAAGCGGTCGAGAAATCTACCCCCTCTCCGACGATATCGCCGCCGATAAACGCGAAATCCCGAACGTTAATAATAAGAGAAACCGTTTTGAACAATTTAGTTTTCCGGAAAGCGCTGATAAAAAAATGAAATTATGGGACGACCCCGAACTTTATAAAAACTTCTTTCACGACAACGGCGACGATGACTTCGACGAAGACCATGACTACGACGACCACGACTACGACCACGACGATAACTATATCAACAGCAGCGAGAGCGGAAATATAAAATCTCGAATTGGTTCCGATCAGTTGAATTACAACACTCGGAAAAACCCTAAACGTTTGAAAAGTTTAATTTTTGTCACGAAGAGAGGAGAAACGGGTGCTGCCAGCAACCGCAGGAGCAACGAGAAGACGAAAGAAATAGAAGATGAGGAAGAAGAAGAAGAAGAAGAAATAGAAGAATATTACGATTTAAAAACCCAATACCGTAATTTTTTTAAGTATTACGCTCAAAATTTGTGCTACGTGTTGTTCTATTATTTCAACCAAGTATTCAAAACTAAAATTCAAGTCGCTGGCAACAGAGAAATCGCCGCTGTAAATTTGTACAAAAATTTATTTCACAATTTCTTTCTCGGTGAAAAATATTCCGACTCGTGCGTAGAAGATATAATTCGATCGATAAAATCGCACTATCCGAATTTATTCAATACCGATATTAGCTCTTCGTCGAATAAAATAACTTTAGTGTTGATCAGGTATAGGCTATTCCCTCACGTCGAAAAAAAGATCCTAGGTGCGAAAACTAAAAGTATTCAAGTTATGATCGAACATTTAATTTCCCTCAATCTAGGATATTTCGACGGCCTAAAAATCGGAAAACCGGCCGTATACTCGGATGAAAACGTTTTAAAATTGAACGCTCGTGGGTTGTTGGAGGAGTTGTTGAAAGATTCGTCTTCGACTCCTTCAAATAGCGATTGGAAACACGCTCACTTTATTTCCGCATACGTCGAACCTTTAATAGATGATGATGGTGGCGATCGGCGGCAGCAAGAGCAAGATCATCATCAGCAGCGGCAGTATGAGAAATTTACCACGGTAGAAGAAACCTTTTCGAAAATTCGATGCAGTGAGTCTTCTTCTTCTTCTTCTTCTTCTTCTATTTCTTCTTCTTCTATTTCTTCTTCTTCCACCGACTCTCCAAAAAATGATATAAATATGTCGCACATTTTAATCAAAATGTTACTTCAAAACGTTTAAAAAATAAAAAAAAATATATATGTGTAGAAAAACAAAAATGATTGTTCATTTTCCTTTAAACTTTATTTTTCATACAACAACATCAACAACAAAAATGAAATATTAATAATAATAATAATAATAATAATGTTTTCATTAACCCAAAATAAAAAATTTCCGAATGACAACCCCTACCTCGATCGATACATTCGAACGCTGGATATTTTCGATTCGATATTACCCCCTAATCTTCAGGGAATAGAGGTGCGTAAAAGGGACGACACCAACGGGACGATAGTAGTAAGACCCTACGGGTTTAAAGCGTGGGTGAAAGACGGCGTGATATACAATTATCCGAGCTACATCGACATCTCATTGAGACAAGCTAAATGCCCGGGTGAAAACGATACCCTAGTCAATAAATTTATACCCCACGACCCCTTTCAAAAGGTTCCTCTGTGGAGAGACGCGTGCTGCCCGGTATTTAGAGCTGTTCAGAGATCCTTTTCGGATTACGAACGTATCTTCTTCCCTCTAAACGTGGTGGAGAAACGACTCGGAAAACCATCCAGAAACATCGAGGAAGTAGAATATTACTCGTTCGTTTTGGAAAAGAAAATTTTAAAAGTATTCGACTACATTCCGTCGAAAAAAAAGAAAAACACAGAGTCGGGTGACGATAGGTGAGTAGACTCTCGACAGGTTCAAAAATAAAACAAGTCGAAAAATTGTCGCAAAATATTTTTATTTTTCTTCATTAATTCAGCCCAATCCACCCCCACTATAAAATCTTCTATCTTTTAAAAAAAAAATAAATATAAATCATTTTCTAATTATTATTAAAAGGTTTGTAAGATTCCGATACAATTTCTTTTCGCTATTATTATTATATTATCTTCATCACTACCTTTTACGATTAAAAATTAAAATAAATTGTGAATACCAGACTTATTTTCCGAAATCATGGGGGCGGGATCTACGCCTACGGCGTCGGCAGCGGCAGTGGCAGCGACAACGACAACGAAAACGACAGAACCTGGTTCGGCCTCGTTGGGAGTCAAAGTTTACGAGCTAGAAGTGTTGAAAAAAATTTGTTGCGTGGTGAAATTCGACTCGCGGATCGCTTACAACGACGTACAAAAATCGTTCGAGATTGGAAAAGACGCCCTACTATTATTCGAACCGATCGGGTGTCTTCGCCCGACTTTCCAAGAAAAGGGGCCTGGAATTCCGAAGTGTTTTATCGAAAAATGTTCGAGTATCGCGTCGCTCGACGAATATATATTTTTCGAAATGGATTTCAAAACCCTAAAATCGCGATTCAGAATCGCGCTACGAAAATCGACAAGCGACGATTTACGATTGGCGTTGACGATAGTTAAAGTAGATAATTTCGTCGATTTAAAACTACTTTTTGAGGGTATAATTCCGCGCTGGAAAGTCCATATCGTAGAAAGCTATTTGCGTTTTTCTAAACGAGAGGAATGGCCGTTAGAGTGCGAAAGATACAAATTAATTCAAAGTCTTTCGACGATGCTAGAGCTTCTTCGAATCGGCTATTCGAACGAGTCACGAGAGATCGAAAATTTAAATAGAACGCCGTTTCAAAAGAGGGCGCTGCTGCTCGATTTAAAAAGAAAAAAGTACGATTGCGAAATCGCTATTTCGTCTATACATCGGGAATTCGAGCTACATGCGCGACGAAGCCGAAACGAAGTTTGGGATAACGTCTCATCGTCGTTAGCGTATTTTTTAGACACTTTCGGTCCCGACGCGATAAACGAAGAGGATGATATGAATTCGGTGTCTACACCCCTCGATGAAGAAGACGCGCTCGAGTTCCTCAGAATTGTGAGATCCGTTTCACGGGATATCCGGAAACTTACCGAGGGGGAGGATGTCGTCGTCGTCTCCGATAATAGGTGCGCGATGACGAATGACTCCCCTATCCACGATTTCCTCGACCCTTATTTGCCCGAAATACTGATAAAGCGAGGGCCGCGTCATTTATGTTACTGTTTTACCCTAACCGGTATTCCCATTAAGATTTTATGGGACTCGCCGAGCGAAAGAATCGTCGAAAATCCTTGGAGTTTGAGGGCGGAAATAATAATGGATAAAGAAAATGAAAATCGCGCCATCTACAGTAACATCGCGCTAGACTCCAACCCCCATCAAGACGAAAGACGAACGCTAGCCGTAAGGCCGAATAAATATACGAGTTTCAACGCGATCGTGCCCGTTTTTACGCCGGAACTTTTGCGCGCAATAAGGCCCCTATTTCGCAACAAAGTATTCGCTTGGCTTTGTACGACGTGCGTTTTAAAGGATCCCAGCAAGGTCGACTATCGTGCCCACTTTTTCGCTTTGATATTAGCCTGGATAAAATTAGCAAAAATCGTCGACGGGTGCGTTCGCGCTAGGGAGGAACTGAAATTAGTAGTCAATACCGCCTTCGAGTATTTACGTTTCCACGATTACGTCATTTACGGGAATGCGTTGATCCGTTGGCCCGAACTAACTCTGAGAGAACGCGCGCGCGGTAAAATCGGTATTAAAAATTTCCAAATGGAATCGGAAAATTTAATCAAACCCCTGTTTTTCCTATACGCCCGTCTAGACGAGTTAGAGGAAACGGACGCTGTAAAAAAGGTAACGTTAATAGTTCGCGAATTTATTTGCCGAATGGTGGAGACCTTGAGGGAGAACAATTCTTTAAAAATCGTGAGAATACTCCTTTTCACCACGATGTTGAGACTCGACATCGAAGACGGTAAACGCCCATCCGAAGAGCGCGTATCCGACTTTTACGATAAATTTAGCCGACCGCTTTACGAAGAGTTCCTGGAAGACCTAAAAGGTTCTTCCCGAGAAAACGCCCGCGAAAACGACGACCACGACAGCGACAGCGACGTAAAATTCTTAAAATATAAGCTGAAAAGGTTTTGCGAAGAACGCGTTATAGATTACGATTTAAATGTCGAATTGAACGAGGACTTGGTATTTAACTTTGTGGACCAAAAAAATATCGGGGGGTTCGATTTGCGCGATTTAAAAAACGTGGCTCTAAAACTACTGAATTTGTCGACCGAAGACGTTGACCGAATTTTCGACCATAAAGAGATATTCCGCTACGCGTTTCAACTTTTAACGACCAATAATAATTGGTTAGAAACGCGATTGCGGGATTGCGAAATCCCTTTCGAGCAGGCGTACGAGAGGGTGGTTTCCGAAATAAACGAAGGATTGAAAGAAAGCGCTATCGAGGGGATCGTTGAAACGGTAAAGAATCTCGAGAAAAGAGGGTTTAATCTCCGGGTTCGATGATTTGTATATGCTTCTTCTTCTTCAAAATATCAATTTTTTCGACGTCATCTCCTCCTTCCGTTATTCATTATCGGACGTTAAATTTCGGTAACATTTTCATTAACGTTTCTTATTTTTTCGTTTCTTAATTGGCCGTACTAATTTTTTTTATATTGATAAAAATCTTTTTAAACTAAGAAAAATCAATTTTGTGAACGAAATAAAAAATTAAAATAATCTAGAAAAAAATATTTTCGCAACATAATTAAAATATTACGTCTCAAATTAAATTAAAAAATAATTATTAAATTTATTTCAAATTTTGTTATATAAAAAGCGGCGGGGGACGGGCCGTTTATTAATCTCGTACGCCGTCAAATCCAAGCATGACTGAAAACATTGTCAAGCCACTGACGATGACGACGCTGAACGACGCGCCATCCGTGGAAGAGAAAACCCCTACGACCCTACGCGTCACACTCAACGACGACGACGATGTGGTTTCCTTTATCAAAAGTGGAAAGTGTAAAAACGTAATCACGTTAGCGGGGGCGGGGGTCTCTACCTCGGCGAGAATTCCTCGCCATTTATGTTCGTACTCCGAACTGTTAAAAAATGGGGCGAAATACGACGTAACCGAAGAGCTGAGAAACCACCCCTGCGGTATATTATCCACCCAATTTTATCAACGGAATCCAAAACCGCTCTTGAAAATGGCTCAAGAATTTTACTCGATGGAACTTAAACCGACTCCCACGAACTATTTCATCAAACTTCTTCACGAAAAAGGAATTTTGTTACGAAATTATACGATAAATTTAGACGGCCTGGATGTAGTAGCGGGAACCCCCGCCGAAAAAGTTGTACCGTTATACGGCTCGTTCCAAACGGCTCGTTGTCTTTTATGCCGAAAAGAGTATAGTCGAGAATGGATGGAAAACGAAATTTCGACGACGACGGATAGAACTCCCCCAGCGTGTTCGGCTTGCGAAGATGGTGTGGTGAGACCTGACGTATTATTCGTGATGGAACCTTTCGATCCACGATATTTGAGATATCTAGAAGACTTTCGAAGATGCGATTTACTAATCATAATCGGATCCACTCTAGTCGATTACGCTTTCAGATTTTTGAATGATAAGGTGCCCGATACTTGCCCTCGGATTTTAATTAATCCAGAACCCGTCAAGGGATTTCCATCGATAAACGAAACTAACCGAGTTTTAGATTCGTGCGCCCATATAAGCCTCATCGGTGACTGCGACGAAATGTGCTCTCGCTTGGCCGAGAAACTAGGAGGGTGGAGAAGCGACGTACATCAAAATACGAACGAAGTTTTAAAAACTGATCTTTGAAATTTTTGTTAAAAAAAGTAATGTAGATGTATTAAGCTCAATGTTCTGTATTTTAATAGTAATAATATAATATAATATAATATAATATAATATAATATAATATAATATAATATAATATAATATAATAAAATGGTTTTAAAAAACTACTTGTTTTTTTCCTTTTTTTTATCTTCCTTATTTATTATACGCCGCGCCTCGTAGAAAAGACGTTGATGAGGATTAATCTCGAAGGATCAAGGGATTTAAAAACGTTTCGGAACAGAAAAACAAAACCTCTCCAGTATTAACGATATACGAGGCGCGTGCGTGCTTCTAGAATCATGTAAAACGGCGCTATACACTCGTACTAAATGTAAAAAGGGTAATAATAATAAATGCATTTTTTAAAATTTTATTAAAAAAAGCGGTAAAAAATATATATTTTACATAGCACGAAAAAAATAATCTCTCGAAAATGGCGGGAGCGCCTATGGAGGTGTCGGTCAGCCGCTATCGTTTCGATCGCTCGAGAAAAGTAACATCGACGACGCGCTACTCGATTATTCTTTAGAAAACGCGGGAAAGATAGCCCGACAGATAAATAGTTAGATGGGCCAAATCAGTATAGAAATCATCGTTGATATTCGCCACTGGGAAATAGAGAGAAAAGAGGTTTTTAAGCCGTCTCTCTCCTCTCTCTTACGTTCATCGGGTGGCTAGACTAATGACGATGATGATCCGTAATTCGGTCTAACTATTAATATCAATCTAAAAGTAGTATAAAAGAAGCAACGAGCACCGTTGTTGTTGTTGTTAAGAAGAGTCAAAGGCGAATAGTGGAAGTGGAAAATAATATTCGCGCGCTGCGATTAAAGAGAACGGATTAAACAATCTCATCGGTAATCAGTGGAAGTGGAATCCGTGTGGGATTGGGTCAAAATACGACAACTACATCGAGTCGACGCGACGGTTTCTACTCAAGCGATATTAGACAAATTTGTCTAGAATCGGGAGAAAAGCATCTTCGCGTTTCCCGCGTGGGAGCTCTATCCCTCGGGAAAAGGCCTTTTTATCACGCGTTTGAGTGGTGAGATGCAAAAATTCTACTAACAAATTTCTTTATTTTTTGTAATGCTTTTTTTTCGAAGAGTAATTAAAACTTGTAAAATAAAGCCGCTTTTTACATTTATTTATTATTTCATTTTTTTCCATAACCATTTGATATAATATAAGAAAAAAGAAATATTTCGTATTCGTCATAACTTCTTAGGCTACGCTCTCAGACACTAGATATAAAAACGGATAATAATAAATATATTTTATGAATCTTTATTATTACACCCGAAGAAAAGAAATACGCGTTTAACAACGCAAAGTGTAAAATATTAAAATATCTTTTTCCCAGGTGGGGAACTCTCGTTATACCTCGGAGGGTTGTCATTTTCTCTCTCTTTCCTTTCGCGTGAAAAAAACGAAGAATTAATACGAGAAGAACCACCAATCATATTTTCCCATAATTTTCTTAAGAATGTCCGGGAACCGGGTACGAATATAACAGATTGACTCGAAAAAGTAGAAACGCAAAGATGCGAACGACCGGCGACGAGCATCGACGTTCGAGGCACGTCGTATCTAGTAACAGAAGGAAAGAAAAGTTTCGCGTTTGGAAAGGCGAGTAAGCAAAATTCAATTTCTTCTCCGGGCGAATCAAACTCTTCCTCTCGCGTTTTTCCGTTCAAATATCTTCGCAAGTTGGCTAACGATGCGAACTAAATAGTGTTCAGTTTATCATCGCGACTAAAAAAGAGGGTCGAGATTAGCTTTGGCCTTTTCCCTCTTTTATTCGTCGCGATGCTAGACTAAGGAGGAAGAAGAACCGTTATTCTGAAGAACAAGAATTAAAGAAGAAATTGATTGACAGAATACTACTACTTTCGCCGGATGAAGAAAACGTAGAAGACCTCGTAAATGAAAGAAGAATTTTTCTCCAAATTTCTTAGCGACCGAACACGTGCGGACCGAGTCGTCGAGGAAAAGACAAATCGATTGAGATTTAGCGATAATAGAAATTTTTGGTTGTTAAATCATCAGCCTCTCCGTTCTCGAATAAAGAAAATAAATTTAAAAGAGAAGAGTCAATGAGCCAAAGATGAGCGAATACAGGTAGCGTTTTTAAAAAGATTTCCCACTCCAACGTATAATTCACCAAATCCACCAGTTCAATAATTTTTTAAAAAAGTTTTAACGTTTTATAATACTATCATCCCCAGAAGAAAAATGGAACGATACCGAAGAACATTTGGCGTCTCTTTATATATACCTTCTACTAATTTCGCGATCGCGCTACTCGTGAATTTATTTATATACATAAACAGTTCTGGGTGATACTAAACTCATTTGTCCGAGGCTGCGATGGATCGATACGGCCGTGCTAGAAGAATTTCTTTTATTTCGCAGTGGCGCGTGTCCGGTAAATCCTACAACAACATTTCACCCAAAAAATATATTTCCTTTCCACTGTATGCATTTTTTGGAAGCTACGTAAAAAAAAATTAAATAAAATCGATTTTAAAAAAATATTTATTATTTCATTTTTCCTAACAATCGACGAGCGAATTCCGACAATCGCTTGCACGCGCTACAGAAACAACCAACCGCGAGGAACGTGGACTGATAAACGATTATTAAGAAACGATTAATTTTTTATCTCTATTGTAATAATAAATAATAATTAATAAACAAATAATTATTAATTTACGATATCCCTATATATAGAAGCGATCGCCTAGCTCTTCATCATTCGTCACGATCATTCTCGACTTCAAGAACGAACATGTCTCAAGAAATCGCGCCTTCAACGCAAAACGCGCCATCCGATGAAGAACCTCCGAGAGACTCATCCCCCAACATGAGCCTCGACGACGTGGTTTCCTTCATTAAAAGCGGAAGATGTCAAAACGTAATCACGTTAGCCGGACCCCTGATAACTACTTCTTCAAGGGGAATTCTCGACAATATGTCCCCGACCGGCGAAATATTTCAAAATATAGACGAGTACGACGAAAAAGGTGAGTTGCCTCACCCCCCAGCTATATTTAAGCGCGAATTTGTCGAAAAGAACCCGACACCTTTTTTTAAATTGATTAAGGATTTTTTCCCATCCGAGTCATCGAAACCCTCTCCAGCCCACTTCTTTTCCAAACTGCTTCACGATAAAGGGATCTTGTTGCGACATTACACGCAAAACATAGACACATTGGATACGTCAATCGGGCTTCCAGTGGAAAAGGTTGTAGAATATCACGGCTCGTTTCGCACGAATCATTGCGTTTCGTGCGGAAAAGAATATACGCGAGAATGGATGAAAGAACGACTCTTCAAAGACGTTACCCCTACGTGTCCCGATTGCGGAGACGGTGTGGTGAAACCGGATCTCCTTTTATTCGACGAGTCCGTACCGGCCGACAAATACTCAAAGTACGTCGAAGACTTTAAGAATTGCGATTTAGCGATATTAATAGGAACAGATCTAGCCGCTAATCCTCTCGCCCCCCTGGTTAGTAATGCGCCGAACTCTTGCCCTCGGCTTTTAATTACTCGAGAACTACTAGAATCGGGAACACCGAACATAAATTTTAGCCTCATCGGTGACTGCGACGAGAGCTGTAAAAAGTTGGCAGAAAAGCTAGGGTGGCAGGACGAATTTCTAAAATTGTTTAAAGGTGGTCCTGTAAAAAATGTATAATATTTTGATCAAATATTTCGTGTATTCGTTTTTTTTTCTTATTGTCAAATCCTTTTTTCCAATACTCTTTGTGTCACGAACCTTTAATTTAATAAAAGTCTTTTAAAATTTCCTTGTTATTTGTTTTAATCCTTCTTTAAGCAAAATTGAAACTTCTGTAGCGACGAGTCAACGGCAACTGCTCTTGAATTAGCATGCCTCCTTACAGTAGGTCATAACTAATTGATAGATTGAAATTGCATTTACGTATGACCATTATTTTTTTTCTACGAATTTTTAAAATTCACGAGGTAACGTTCCCTTTAGTGCGATTATATTATGCGTTTTTTTGGCACAAATTTGATTTTCTTGTTCCCTTTACTCACAAAGAATTTAGATCGGAAATTTCCAGAGTAAGATGCCATATTGACAGGCTTATATTTTCAAACCTGTATGACCTATGTTGTACTATTTGTATCTTTTTGGTTATTCTTAGTATAATAGATTGTGATTTCCTTAGCACTAAATCGGCCATTTCTAACCTATATCTATAGGCTTACAATATCTAAATTTTTAACATTTAAAAAAAGTTACAATTTACCATTTTTAAGGGGGTAATATCTTTCCAAGTTCGCGAAGTAAGGGGCTGACAATGCTAAGGTGGTGCCACCAAAAAAAATGTTACATTTATTATGGATTTGTGCCAAAATTTTTAATTTATTGTTTCCTTCAGAATTTTTTTCCACCGAAATTAAAAAACAAATACGGAATTTAGGCAGGCAACTAGCATGCCTAGGTTGAAGATGCCATGTTGCCATTTTTATATATTCAAAACTGAGTGACTTAGCAGGCGTCACTATATGACGTCATAATCGGTTTGAAGATACTTTAAGCTTAACAAAATGGTACTCGAAAGCGTTCAGCCGCTTTGCGATTTCCGTAAGGCGACACTATATTATAGTGACGTTTACGAAGGGAACCAAAAAACGACCTAACGTGCTCGCGCGACACTTTTTAGGGTAAAAACTATCGGCTTCAACCCGATGTAGTGTCGTCAGGAAGGGAACTGATATACAGTCGAAGCCGTCAAGTGCGAAAATCTAAGAAAAATTCATGAAAAATTAATACATAATAAATTCACAAAAAAATTGTAAGTTCGGATTTGCACTTAGAACTTCGACTTATATTAGTTTCCGATGAGGCGTTACTATATGACGTCATAATCGCTTTAACGATAGTTCGAGCTTAAGAAATGTACTCGAAGCGTTCAGCCGCCTTTTGCGATTCCCGTAAGGCGACACATATTATATGTGACTTTCGAAAGCGGAACCGAAAAACACCTAACGTCCGAACGCGGACACACTTTTTTAGGGATTAAAACTATCGCTTTAACCATATAGTGTCGTCAGAAGGAACTTGAATATAAGTCGAAGGCCTAAGTGCGAAATCTAAAAAAATTCATGAAAAAATAAATAATAATAATTCACAAAAATTTTTTAAGTCGAATTTGCACTTAGAACTTCGACTTATATTAGTTCCCTTCCTGACGTCACATATCGGGTTAAAGCGATAGTTTATCCCTAAAAAGTGTCGCGCGAGCACGTTAGGTCGTTTTTCGGTTCCCTTCGAAAAGTCACTATAATATAGTGTCGCCTTACGGGAATCGCAAAAGCGGCTGAACGTTTTCGAGTACCATTTTGTTAAGCCTAAAGTATCGTCAAAACGATTATGACGTCATATAGTGACCCCTAATCGGGGAACTAATATGAGTCGAAGGCCTAAGTGAAAATTCCGAAACTTAAATTTTTTTTGTGAATTATTATTATTATTTTTTCATGAATTTTTTTAGATTTTCGCACTTAGACCTTCGACTTATATCAGTTCCCTTCCTGGCGTCACTATATCGGGTTGAAGCGATAGTTTTATCCCAAAAAAGGTGTCGCGCGAGCACGTTAGGTCGTTTTTCGGTTCCCTTCGAAACGTCACCATAATATAGTGTCGCCTTACGGGAATCGCAAAAGCGGCTGAACGCTTTCGAGTACCATTTTCTTAAGCTTAAAGTATCTTCAAACCGATTATGACGTCATATAGTGACGCCTGCTAAGTCACTCAGTTTTGAATATATAAAAATGGCAACATGGCATCTTCAACCTAGGCATGCTAGTTGCCTGCCTAAATTCCGTATTTGTTTTTTAATTTCGGTGGAAAAAAATTCTGAAGGAAACAATAAATTAAAAATTTTGGCACAAATCCATAATAAATGTAACATTTTTTTTGGTGGCACCACCTTAGCATTGTCAACCCCTTACTTCGCGAACTTGGAAAGATATTACCCCCTTAAAAATGGTAAATTGTAACTTTTTTTAAATGTTAAAAATTTAGATATTGTAAGCCTATAGATATAGGTTAGAAATGGCCGATTTAGTGCTAAGGAAATCACAATCTATTATACTAAGAATAACCAAAAAGATACAAATAGTACAACATAGGTCATACAGGTTTGAAAATATAAGCCTGTCAATATGGCATCTTACTACGGGAAATTTCCGGCCTAAATTCTTTATTAATAAAGGGAACAAGAAGATCAAATTTGTGCCAAAACGTATAAATAAAATCGCACTAAAGGAAACGTTACCTCGTGAATTTTAAAAATTCGTAGAAAAAAAAATAATGGTCATACGTAAATGCAATTTCAATCTATCAATTAGTTATGACCTACTGTAAGGAGGCATGCTAATTCAAGAGCAGTTGCCGTTGACTCGTCGCTACAGAAGTTTCAATTTTGCTTAAAGAAGGATTAAAACAAATAACAAGGAAATTTTAAAAGACTTTTATTAAATTAAAGGTTCGTGACACAAAGAGTATTGAAAAAAGGATTTGACAATAAGAAAAAAAAACGAATACACGAAATATTTGATCAAAATATTATACATTTTTTACAGGACCACCTTTAAACAATTTTAGAAATTCGTCCTGCCACCCTAGCTTTTCTGCCAACTTTTTACAGCTCTCGTCGCAGTCACCGATGAGGCTAAAATTTATGTTTGGTGTTCCCGATTCTAGTAGTTCTCGAGTAATTAAAAGCCGAGGGCAAGAGTTCGGCGCATTACTAACCAGGGGGGCGAGAGGATTAGCGGCTAGATCTGTTCCTATTAATATCGCTAAATCGCAATTCTTAAAGTCTTCGACGTACTTTGAGTATTTGTCGGCCGGTACGGACTCGTCGAATAAAAGGAGATCCGGTTTCACCACACCGTCTCCGCAATCGGGACACGTAGGGGTAACGTCTTTGAAGAGTCGTTCTTTCATCCATTCTCGCGTATACTCTTTTCCACAAGAAACGCAATGGTTCTTACGATACGAGCCGTGATATTCTACAACCTTTTCCACTGGAAGCCCGATTGACGTATCCAATGTGTCTATGTTTTGCGTGTAATGTCGCAACAAGATCCCTTTATCGTGAAGCAGTTTGGAAAAGAAGTGGGCTGGAGAGGGTTTCGATGACTCGGATGGGAAAAAATCCTTAATCAATTTAAAAAAAGGTTTCGGGTTCTTTTCGACAAATTCGCGCTTAAATATAGCTGGGGGGTGAGGCAACTCACCTTTTTCGTCGTACTCGTCTATATTTTGAAATATTTCGCCGGTCGGGGACATATTGTCGAGAATTCCCCTTGAAGAAGTAGTTATCAGGGGTCCGGCTAACGTGATTACGTTTTGACATCTTCCGCTTTTAATGAAGGAAACCACGTCGTCGAGGCTCATGTTGGGGGATGAGTCTCTCGGAGGTTCTTCATCGGATGGCACGTTTTGCGTTGAAGGCGCGATTTCTTGAGACATGTTCGTTCTTGAAGTCGAGAATGATCGTGACGAATGATGAAGAGCTAGGCGATCGCTTCTATATATAGGGATATCGTAAATTAATAATTATTTGTTTATTAATTATTATTTATTATTACAATAGAGATAAAAAATTAATCGTTTCTTAATAATCGTTTATCAGTCCACGTTCCTCGCGGTTGGTTGTTTCTGTAGCGCGTGCAAGCGATTGTCGGAATTCGCTCGTCGATTGTTAGGAAAAATGAAATAATAAATATTTTTTTAAAATCGATTTTATTTAATTTTTTTTACGTAGCTTCCAAAAAATGCATACAGTGGAAAGGAAATATATTTTTTGGGTGAAATGTTGTTGTAGGATTTACCGGACACGCGCCACTGCGAAATAAAAGAAATTCTTCTAGCACGGCCGTATCGATCCATCGCAGCCTCGGACAAATGAGTTTAGTATCACCCAGAACTGTTTATGTATATAAATAAATTCACGAGTAGCGCGATCGCGAAATTAGTAGAAGGTATATATAAAGAGACGCCAAATGTTCTTCGGTATCGTTCCATTTTTCTTCTGGGGATGATAGTATTATAAAACGTTAAAACTTTTTTAAAAAATTATTGAACTGGTGGATTTGGTGAATTATACGTTGGAGTGGGAAATCTTTTTAAAAACGCTACCTGTATTCGCTCATCTTTGGCTCATTGACTCTTCTCTTTTAAATTTATTTTCTTTATTCGAGAACGGAGAGGCTGATGATTTAACAACCAAAAATTTCTATTATCGCTAAATCTCAATCGATTTGTCTTTTCCTCGACGACTCGGTCCGCACGTGTTCGGTCGCTAAGAAATTTGGAGAAAAATTCTTCTTTCATTTACGAGGTCTTCTACGTTTTCTTCATCCGGCGAAAGTAGTAGTATTCTGTCAATCAATTTCTTCTTTAATTCTTGTTCTTCAGAATAACGGTTCTTCTTCCTCCTTAGTCTAGCATCGCGACGAATAAAAGAGGGAAAAGGCCAAAGCTAATCTCGACCCTCTTTTTTAGTCGCGATGATAAACTGAACACTATTTAGTTCGCATCGTTAGCCAACTTGCGAAGATATTTGAACGGAAAAACGCGAGAGGAAGAGTTTGATTCGCCCGGAGAAGAAATTGAATTTTGCTTACTCGCCTTTCCAAACGCGAAACTTTTCTTTCCTTCTGTTACTAGATACGACGTGCCTCGAACGTCGATGCTCGTCGCCGGTCGTTCGCATCTTTGCGTTTCTACTTTTTCGAGTCAATCTGTTATATTCGTACCCGGTTCCCGGACATTCTTAAGAAAATTATGGGAAAATATGATTGGTGGTTCTTCTCGTATTAATTCTTCGTTTTTTTCACGCGAAAGGAAAGAGAGAGAAAATGACAACCCTCCGAGGTATAACGAGAGTTCCCCACCTGGGAAAAAGATATTTTAATATTTTACACTTTGCGTTGTTAAACGCGTATTTCTTTTCTTCGGGTGTAATAATAAAGATTCATAAAATATATTTATTATTATCCGTTTTTATATCTAGTGTCTGAGAGCGTAGCCTAAGAAGTTATGACGAATACGAAATATTTCTTTTTTCTTATATTATATCAAATGGTTATGGAAAAAAATGAAATAATAAATAAATGTAAAAAGCGGCTTTATTTTACAAGTTTTAATTACTCTTCGAAAAAAAAAGCATTACAAAAAATAAAGAAATTTGTTAGTAGAATTTTTGCATCTCACCACTCAAACGCGTGATAAAAAGGCCTTTTCCCGAGGGATAGAGCTCCCACGCGGGAAACGCGAAGATGCTTTTCTCCCGATTCTAGACAAATTTGTCTAATATCGCTTGAGTAGAAACCGTCGCGTCGACTCGATGTAGTTGTCGTATTTTGACCCAATCCCACACGGATTCCACTTCCACTGATTACCGATGAGATTGTTTAATCCGTTCTCTTTAATCGCAGCGCGCGAATATTATTTTCCACTTCCACTATTCGCCTTTGACTCTTCTTAACAACAACAACAACGGTGCTCGTTGCTTCTTTTATACTACTTTTAGATTGATATTAATAGTTAGACCGAATTACGGATCATCATCGTCATTAGTCTAGCCACCCGATGAACGTAAGAGAGAGGAGAGAGACGGCTTAAAAACCTCTTTTCTCTCTATTTCCCAGTGGCGAATATCAACGATGATTTCTATACTGATTTGGCCCATCTAACTATTTATCTGTCGGGCTATCTTTCCCGCGTTTTCTAAAGAATAATCGAGTAGCGCGTCGTCGATGTTACTTTTCTCGAGCGATCGAAACGATAGCGGCTGACCGACACCTCCATAGGCGCTCCCGCCATTTTCGAGAGATTATTTTTTTCGTGCTATGTAAAATATATATTTTTTACCGCTTTTTTTAATAAAATTTTAAAAAATGCATTTATTATTATTACCCTTTTTACATTTAGTACGAGTGTATAGCGCCGTTTTACATGATTCTAGAAGCACGCACGCGCCTCGTATATCGTTAATACTGGAGAGGTTTTGTTTTTCTGTTCCGAAACGTTTTTAAATCCCTTGATCCTTCGAGATTAATCCTCATCAACGTCTTTTCTACGAGGCGCGGCGTATAATAAATAAGGAAGATAAAAAAAGGGAAAAAAACAAGTAGTTTTTTAAAACCATTTTATTATATTATATTATATTATATTATATTATATTATATTATATTATATTATATTATATTATTACTATTAAAATACAGAACATTGAGCTTAATACATCTACATTACTTTTTTAACAAAAATTTCAAAGATCAGTTTTTAAAACTTCGTTCGTATTTTGATGTACGTCGCTTCTCCACCCTCCTAGTTTCTCGGCCAAGCGAGAGCACATTTCGTCGCAGTCACCGATGAGGCTTATATGGGCGCACGAATCTAAAACTCGGTTAGTTTCGTTTATCGATGGAAATCCCTTGACGGGTTCTGGATTAATTAAAATCCGAGGGCAAGTATCGGGCACCTTATCATTCAAAAATCTGAAAGCGTAATCGACTAGAGTGGATCCGATTATGATTAGTAAATCGCATCTTCGAAAGTCTTCTAGATATCTCAAATATCGTGGATCGAAAGGTTCCATCACGAATAATACGTCAGGTCTCACCACACCATCTTCGCAAGCCGAACACGCTGGGGGAGTTCTATCCGTCGTCGTCGAAATTTCGTTTTCCATCCATTCTCGACTATACTCTTTTCGGCATAAAAGACAACGAGCCGTTTGGAACGAGCCGTATAACGGTACAACTTTTTCGGCGGGGGTTCCCGCTACTACATCCAGGCCGTCTAAATTTATCGTATAATTTCGTAACAAAATTCCTTTTTCGTGAAGAAGTTTGATGAAATAGTTCGTGGGAGTCGGTTTAAGTTCCATCGAGTAAAATTCTTGAGCCATTTTCAAGAGCGGTTTTGGATTCCGTTGATAAAATTGGGTGGATAATATACCGCAGGGGTGGTTTCTCAGCTCTTCGGTTACGTCGTATTTCGCCCCATTTTTTAACAGTTCGGAGTACGAACATAAATGGCGAGGAATTCTCGCCGAGGTAGAGACCCCCGCCCCCGCTAACGTGATTACGTTTTTACACTTTCCACTTTTGATAAAGGAAACCACATCGTCGTCGTCGTTGAGTGTGACGCGTAGGGTCGTAGGGGTTTTCTCTTCCACGGTTGGCTCGTCGTTCATCGTCGTCATCGTAGGTGGCTTGACAATGTTTTCAGTCATGCTTGGATTTGACGGCGTACGAGATTAATAAACGGCCCGTCCCCCGCCGCTTTTTATATAACAAAATTTGAAATAAATTTAATAATTATTTTTTAATTTAATTTGAGACGTAATATTTTAATTATGTTGCGAAAATATTTTTTTATAGATTATTTTAGTTTTTTATTTCGTTCACAAAATTGATTTTTCTTAGTTTAAAAAGATTTTTATCAATATAAAAAAAATTAGTACGGCCAATTAAGAAACGACAAAAAAGAAACGTTAATGAAAATGTTACCGAAATTTAACGTCCGATAATGAATAACGGAAGGAGGAGATGACGTCGAAAAAATTGATATTTTGAAGAAGAAGAAGCATATACAAATCATCGAACCCGGAGATTAAACCCTCTTTTCTCGAGATTCTTTACCGTTTCAACGATCCCTTCGATAGCGCTTTCTTTCAATCCTTCGTTTATTTCGGAAACCACCCTCTCGTACGCCTGCTCGAAAGGGATTTCGCAATCCCGCAATCGCGTTTCTAACCAATTATTATTGGTCGTTAAAAGTTGAAACGCGTAGCGGAATATCTCTTTATGGTCGAAAATTCGGTCAACGTCTTCGGTCGACAAATTCAGTAGTTTTAGAGCCACGTTTTTTAAATCGCGCAAATCGAACCCCCCGATATTTTTTTGGTCCACAAAGTTAAATACCAAGTCCTCGTTCAATTCGACATTTAAATCGTAATCTATAACGCGTTCTTCGCAAAACCTTTTCAGCTTATATTTTAAGAATTTTACGTCGCTGTCGCTGTCGTGGTCGTCGTTTTCGCGGGCGTTTTCTCGGGAAGAACCTTTTAGGTCTTCCAGGAACTCTTCGTAAAGCGGTCGGCTAAATTTATCGTAAAAGTCGGATACGCGCTCTTCGGATGGGCGTTTACCGTCTTCGATGTCGAGTCTCAACATCGTGGTGAAAAGGAGTATTCTCACGATTTTTAAAGAATTGTTCTCCCTCAAGGTCTCCACCATTCGGCAAATAAATTCGCGAACTATTAACGTTACCTTTTTTACAGCGTCCGTTTCCTCTAACTCGTCTAGACGGGCGTATAGGAAAAACAGGGGTTTGATTAAATTTTCCGATTCCATTTGGAAATTTTTAATACCGATTTTACCGCGCGCGCGTTCTCTCAGAGTTAGTTCGGGCCAACGGATCAACGCATTCCCGTAAATGACGTAATCGTGGAAACGTAAATACTCGAAGGCGGTATTGACTACTAATTTCAGTTCCTCCCTAGCGCGAACGCACCCGTCGACGATTTTTGCTAATTTTATCCAGGCTAATATCAAAGCGAAAAAGTGGGCACGATAGTCGACCTTGCTGGGATCCTTTAAAACGCACGTCGTACAAAGCCACGCGAATACTTTGTTGCGAAATAGGGGCCTTATTGCGCGCAAAAGTTCCGGCGTAAAAACGGGCACGATCGCGTTGAAACTCGTATATTTATTCGGCCTTACGGCTAGCGTTCGTCTTTCGTCTTGATGGGGGTTGGAGTCTAGCGCGATGTTACTGTAGATGGCGCGATTTTCATTTTCTTTATCCATTATTATTTCCGCCCTCAAACTCCAAGGATTTTCGACGATTCTTTCGCTCGGCGAGTCCCATAAAATCTTAATGGGAATACCGGTTAGGGTAAAACAGTAACATAAATGACGCGGCCCTCGCTTTATCAGTATTTCGGGCAAATAAGGGTCGAGGAAATCGTGGATAGGGGAGTCATTCGTCATCGCGCACCTATTATCGGAGACGACGACGACATCCTCCCCCTCGGTAAGTTTCCGGATATCCCGTGAAACGGATCTCACAATTCTGAGGAACTCGAGCGCGTCTTCTTCATCGAGGGGTGTAGACACCGAATTCATATCATCCTCTTCGTTTATCGCGTCGGGACCGAAAGTGTCTAAAAAATACGCTAACGACGATGAGACGTTATCCCAAACTTCGTTTCGGCTTCGTCGCGCATGTAGCTCGAATTCCCGATGTATAGACGAAATAGCGATTTCGCAATCGTACTTTTTTCTTTTTAAATCGAGCAGCAGCGCCCTCTTTTGAAACGGCGTTCTATTTAAATTTTCGATCTCTCGTGACTCGTTCGAATAGCCGATTCGAAGAAGCTCTAGCATCGTCGAAAGACTTTGAATTAATTTGTATCTTTCGCACTCTAACGGCCATTCCTCTCGTTTAGAAAAACGCAAATAGCTTTCTACGATATGGACTTTCCAGCGCGGAATTATACCCTCAAAAAGTAGTTTTAAATCGACGAAATTATCTACTTTAACTATCGTCAACGCCAATCGTAAATCGTCGCTTCTCGATTTTCGTAGCGCGATTCTGAATCGCGATTTTAGGGTTTTGAAATCCATTTCGAAAAATAAATATTCGTCGAGCGACGCGATACTCGAACATTTTTCGATAAAACACTTCGGAATTCCAGGCCCCTTTTCTTGGAAAGTCGGGCGAAGACACCCGATCGGTTCGAATAATAGTAGGGCGTCTTTTCCAATCTCGAACGATTTTTGTACGTCGTTGTAAGCGATCCGCGAGTCGAATTTCACCACGCAACAAATTTTTTTCAACACTTCTAGCTCGTAAACTTTGACTCCCAACGAGGCCGAACCAGGTTCTGTCGTTTTCGTTGTCGTTGTCGCTGCCACTGCCGCTGCCGACGCCGTAGGCGTAGATCCCGCCCCCATGATTTCGGAAAATAAGTCTGGTATTCACAATTTATTTTAATTTTTAATCGTAAAAGGTAGTGATGAAGATAATATAATAATAATAGCGAAAAGAAATTGTATCGGAATCTTACAAACCTTTTAATAATAATTAGAAAATGATTTATATTTATTTTTTTTTTAAAAGATAGAAGATTTTATAGTGGGGGTGGATTGGGCTGAATTAATGAAGAAAAATAAAAATATTTTGCGACAATTTTTCGACTTGTTTTATTTTTGAACCTGTCGAGAGTCTACTCACCTATCGTCACCCGACTCTGTGTTTTTCTTTTTTTTCGACGGAATGTAGTCGAATACTTTTAAAATTTTCTTTTCCAAAACGAACGAGTAATATTCTACTTCCTCGATGTTTCTGGATGGTTTTCCGAGTCGTTTCTCCACCACGTTTAGAGGGAAGAAGATACGTTCGTAATCCGAAAAGGATCTCTGAACAGCTCTAAATACCGGGCAGCACGCGTCTCTCCACAGAGGAACCTTTTGAAAGGGGTCGTGGGGTATAAATTTATTGACTAGGGTATCGTTTTCACCCGGGCATTTAGCTTGTCTCAATGAGATGTCGATGTAGCTCGGATAATTGTATATCACGCCGTCTTTCACCCACGCTTTAAACCCGTAGGGTCTTACTACTATCGTCCCGTTGGTGTCGTCCCTTTTACGCACCTCTATTCCCTGAAGATTAGGGGGTAATATCGAATCGAAAATATCCAGCGTTCGAATGTATCGATCGAGGTAGGGGTTGTCATTCGGAAATTTTTTATTTTGGGTTAATGAAAACATTATTATTATTATTATTATTATTAATATTTCATTTTTGTTGTTGATGTTGTTGTATGAAAAATAAAGTTTAAAGGAAAATGAACAATCATTTTTGTTTTTCTACACATATATATTTTTTTTTATTTTTTAAACGTTTTGAAGTAACATTTTGATTAAAATGTGCGACATATTTATATCATTTTTTGGAGAGTCGGTGGAAGAAGAAGAAATAGAAGAAGAAGAAATAGAAGAAGAAGAAGAAGAAGAAGAAGACTCACTGCATCGAATTTTCGAAAAGGTTTCTTCTACCGTGGTAAATTTCTCATACTGCCGCTGCTGATGATGATCTTGCTCTTGCTGCCGCCGATCGCCACCATCATCATCTATTAAAGGTTCGACGTATGCGGAAATAAAGTGAGCGTGTTTCCAATCGCTATTTGAAGGAGTCGAAGACGAATCTTTCAACAACTCCTCCAACAACCCACGAGCGTTCAATTTTAAAACGTTTTCATCCGAGTATACGGCCGGTTTCCGATTTTTAGGCCGTCGAAATATCCTAGATTGAGGGAAATTAAATGTTCGATCATAACTTGAATACTTTTAGTTTTCGCACCTAGGATCTTTTTTTCGACGTGAGGAAATAGCCTATACCTGATCAACACTAAAGTTATTTTATTCGACGAAGAGCTAATATCAGTAGTGAATAAATTTGGATAGTACGATCTCATCGATCGAATTATATCTTCTACGCACGAGTCGGAATATTTTTCACCGAGAAAGAAATTGTGAAATAAATTTTTGTACAAATTTACAGCGGCGATTTCTCTGTTGCCAGCGACTTGAATTTTAGTTTTGAATACTTGGTTGAAATAATAGAACAACACGTAGCACAAATTTTGAGCGTAATACTTAAAAAATTTACGGTATTGGGTTTTTAAATCGTAATATTCTTCTATTTCTTCTTCTTCTTCTTCTTCCTCATCTTCTATTTCTTTCGTCTTCTCGTTGCTCCTGCGGTTGCTGGCAGCACCCGTTTCTCCTCTCTTCGTGACAAAAATTAAACTTTTCAAACATTTAGGGTTTTTCCGAGTGTTGTAATTCAACTGATCGGAACCAATTCGAGATTTTATATTTCCGCTCCCGCTGCTGTTAATATAGTTATCGTCGTGGTCGTAGTCGTGGTCGTCGTAGTCATGGTCTTCGTCGAAGTCATCGTCGCTGTTGTCGTGAAAGAAGTTTTTATAAAGTTCGGGGTCGTCCCATAATTTCATTTTTTTATCAGCGCTTTTCGGAAAACTAAATTGTTCAAAACGATTTCTCTTATTATTAACGTTCGGGATTTCGCGTATATCGGCGGCGATGGCGTCGGAGAGGGGGTAGATTTCTCGACCGCTTGCCGCCGTGTATTTTCCACAACGAATTAAAACCGGTCCAGCGTTGATTTTTGCATTCGAAAAGCAGCAACAGGGGTGGTGGATGATGAGGCGATTTTTGCTTTTGGTGGTGACACCTCGATTGGTGGTAGCGGCTGCTCCGGTCTCTTCATCTTCTTCTTCTTTTGTTTTTTCGTCGTCGTCGTCACGCAGCGGGCAGAAATACCCGAAATGGGTATCGAAAGGGTTTTCTAGTTCGTAAAAATGAAAAAGGTAATTAACGATGGATCCGACGTCTACGTACATATTCGTCTGGGTGAAAAAAAACGCGTACACGATTATAAATTCGGACCAGTTTAAAATATAGCCTTTTTCGCCAAAATTTACCAACGGTGAACTTTTCTCTGTTAGTTTTCCTTTTCGATTCTTCGTCTTCGTCGTTACGGAGCTGTTTATAGGGACTTCGCTGCTTTTCAAATATACGCAATAAGCGATTTCGAGGTTTTTCCATAAGGCGTCTTTCAAAGTCGAAGCGCAACGTTTGTTGCTCTCGTTCGAATTTTTTTCGTAAACGAACAAATCTTGCAGGCAGGTTTTAAGAGCCGAAGAAAAACGGTACGGGCTCTGCCCGGGATCGTCGTTCGCTCCGGAGAAGGAGGAGGAGGAGGCGTCGTCCAAGCATTCTGCAACCTTCATTCCTTTTATCCAGTTTTTCGAAATCAAAATCTCCGAATTCGAAAATTTCATTATTAACTCTATTACAAATTTCAAAGATAGTGAATAATATTGAATCGTTAACGAGCTCGCGCCGTGTTGTAAAAAAAGTCTGACGGGTTTATCCTCCGAATCTATTTGTCTTCTCAAAGGTCGCGATGGAAAAGGAGGAAGAGGAGGAGGAGGAGGAGGAGGTAAATTTGGGATTTCTTCGTAAAAACTCGTTGCCTTGACGCTGTGCTCGTTCTCGATGTGTTGGTCCATCAATCGGTATATATCGTCGATATCGCCGGCGTCGGCGTTCACGATGGTAAAATTTGCGGTTTGCATTCGCGAGAGTGCCACGTAAAGATTCGACCCCTTCGTAATAAAATTTTTTTTCTCTTTCGCGTCGATGATCGTGTGCACGGACGGTTCGATCGTTCGGCCTTGGATGGAATATATGGTCGACGTTGTTTCCGAAGTGATAGGCAAATAGATGAATTTGAAATCGCCGTCCACCGCAGTCTCGTAACCGACGGTTACGTCGTGGTTCGTATCCGACCTTCTAATCGTCACGAATTTTTCGGATATTTTTAAAACGAAGCCGGTGGTGCCGTTGAATACCCTCTCCCTCGTTTTTTCGCAAAATACGGTGCGTTTTAATCGAATGTACATTCCGACGAAGAGCGTGATTCCGTTGACGTCGCAATATTCCTTGTTGATGTACCTTTTTAACGAGTAATACCACCGATTCGTCGCGCGAAAGCTTTGCAATCTCGCCGTGTTGTATCTACGTTGCAGTCGTAACGTCCGCAAGACGGTATCGAAATCGTGTTTTCTCGCGTCGGAAATCGAATTTAGGGGGTACGACTCTTTCAAGAACGCGACGAATATGGAAAAATGTTTGAAATTGAGTCTCGCCTTATCTAGGCAATCCCGTTGCGAGTCTTCGAAAAGGGCGATATTTACAGCGCCGACCTCGTTCGTCGTTTGATTCGTCGAACACAAGAATTTTAACGTTCCTTCCCTCCCTTCGCTATTCGTCATTCGATAAAGAGCGTTGCCCTTGGCGATGTCCAGCTTGCTGTACTCTTTTTTATCGTTGAAGAAGTTGAACACGCGACAATGTTTCCGATAGTCTTTGGCCAGTTCGTCTTTTAGGATTTTTCGATTCAAAAAATGAGAAGATAGCGCGTCCCGAAACGTATTGCGACTAAAGACTTTCCATTCCGGTAAGCAAACTCTGGCGTCGGCGAAGTTGTTCCTTCCCAAATAGGTTAAACCCAACCCGAAGTAAAGACCGTCTATCGAAAAAAACGGGTTTAACCTCTTGAAAGAGTAGATGAACACGATTCGGCATCGCGTTGAAATAAACATTTTGTAACTTAACTTTTCATCAATTTGCTGAAGGTTTCGGAACAAGTTACCACCCCCTCGCGTCATCCTTTCTTCCGACACCGCTTCGACGTATCGATCCTCTTCGAATTTTTTTGAAAATTCTTCTTCATTGACGGCGTCGGCGGCATTATCATTATTATTATTATTATTATTATTATTATTATTATTATTATTATTATATATTATTATATTATTATTATTATTATTATTATATATTATTATTATTATTATTATTATTATTCTCCGGCGTACGGAGTAAACGGCAAAATATTCGATCCTCGTATCAGCCTCCCTCCAGATCCGCGGTTCGTCAGAAACGCTAATGGGGCCCCCTCTCGCGTACAAATGTCCGCACTCTTCGATAGAAAATTCTATGCTTTTTCGTCCTATTATGTCCTTCATGTAGGTACTGTAGTAGTTTACCACATACCTGTGCCTTTTGCAAAATCGCTCGTATTCGGCCAATCGCACCCTCCGTTCGTGGTAGCTAGCGTTTACCAGTCCCGCGATTATGTGAATAGCTTCCTCACCGAATGCCGCAAAGTCGCCTTCGACCTCGGAGATATCCCCTGTTTCGAAACTTTTATTTTGGTTGTTATCGCCGATAAACAAGATTTTTACGCCTCCGAAGGCGCAAGTGTAATTTTTGTTGACCAAACGAAGAACGCAGTCGATGAACAAAATTTCGCTCGATTTGCATTGATTAAATTCGTCGATTATCAAAAATTTTATTTTTTTCCAATCGCCCACCTTGAACTTGTAACGCTTACCGAATTCGTGTTTGACGGGGTTGACCGGATAGTCGAACAGGGAATGAAACGTCCCGATAGGAATTTCCGAAAACTCGAAGTCGTTTTCGCCTAAAATATTTCTCACGACGTTCACGGTCGCGTGAGTTTTGCCCGCTATCAATATTTCGTACGTTTTGATTTTTTGAGCGTCGATCATTTCCGAAAGAATCTTTTTCAATAATTCGGATTTGCCCGCGCCCGGTAAGCCCGTCAAAAGAACGATTTTTGGCGAGTTCGGATCCTTTTTTTCGTTAAAATGATACAAAACTTCCAACAGAGAAACGCACTGCTGAGGGGTCACGACTGACGTCATCTTATAGTAGATTTTCGATTACTAATTAGTAGAAAAAAAATCGCGGGTGTGCGCCACGCGCTCGAGACTATTATTTTTTTATTTTTTTTATTAATATTAAAAAAACGATCGAATAAAAAAAATAAAATATCTGTTATTAACGCTATATTCGATTTCCGAAAATTAAATGTTTTGGGAAAAAAATTGAAATTACGTTTTTAAATAAATAAATTAATAGATTCTCAATTCTCATTTATAAACCCCTCCTACTTACTCCTCCTCCTCCTCTTCGATACGTTTAGCATAATAGCGCAATTTTCTTCAACATGGCGTCGGGCCGATCGAATATCTTTAAGTCGTACTTGTCCGATATCTTGGGACTCGAGAAATCCGAAATTAACGGGAAGAAAGCCATTTATCGAAATTTACGAGCCGAATTCGATAACAAATACGAAGAATCTAAGAAACCCAGCGGAATAGGATGCACGCCATTTTCAAAGCGCGATAAACCCTTTAGTGTTTTATTTAAGGATTGTGCGGAAAAATACGAGGCGAGACTCAATTCTGCAGAATACGATTCGGAAAAAGACGGGTTCGGTTTAAGGGAATTAAAAACCGTCTTTATAAACGATAACTTTGAACGGATTAGAGAGTTCGAACGATTTTTTCGTCTGGGTTTCGACGCTTTTCTCGAACACGAATTGAGCGAAGACGAAAAAGAGCGGTACGATAAGTACTTCGAGAACGTTCAAAAAGGCCTCAAAAACGCCACCGAAGACGACGACAACGACGACGACGACGACGATGACGACGAAGAAGAAGAAAAGAAACAAGAACAAAAAGGAGAAGGAGAAGACACAAAGAAATTAAAGAAAGAGGTGTCAAAAAAGTACCGCAAATTTACTAAAAATATAGAGAAATTACGAGCGAGTGAACGTTCAAATCCTCTGAAGCTTTCGCGCGCCGCTGCCCACGGCGATGATTTCGATCTCGGGTGCGGTTCCTGGAGCGACCTCGAATTTATCAACATTCACGATATTTGGAGTAAACGTATTATATACGTTAAGATGATCGAGACGCCGTACTATCAAATACCGTCCAGGTTCGCGGAAATTAGGAAAGAGAGTAAACGGATTTACGTGGACCCCGAGCCCGATAAGAATAAAAATCGTAAAATCGCCAAAAAGCCGAAAATGGAAAAGAAACGCGCGAATAAAAAAGACCGCAGTGGTAGTGGCAGCGGCAGCGGCATCCAAGGCATCGAAGTTTCATTCCTCGAAAGAGAGGATGGCGAAATTGAAGAAGGAGTAGAAGAAAAAGAAAAAGAAGAAGAAGAAGAAGAAGATACTCTTGTTAGAGAAGTTGGTCCGGGTGTGAAAAAACCCGATGCTATTGAATCGAATCAAGGCTTGAAGAAGAAGAAGAAGACAAGCAATATCGATTCGAATAAGGAACGCGAAGTTGTCGCCGCTTCAAATCCGAGTGTAAATACGCTTAGTGATATAATAAAGGCGCACGGAAGGATAGAGCATCACCAGCGGCAGCAGCAGCAGCAGCAGCAGCAGCAGCAGCAGCAGCAGCAACAATCGTCCGATGCCTCGAAAAGGAAACACCGCGATTTGGTAGAAATTGCTCAAGGTCGCGGCGGTGGAGGCAATGAGAACTCGTCGGAAGAAAATCCACTACCTATAAACAAAAAGAAGAGTGATAGGTTAGAAGGCGAAGAAAAATCGCGAAAACGACATCGGTTAATGGACATGCCAGATTTGGAGATGCTGGGAGAAAATGATATTATTCGTAGCGATAATTTTCCGGAAGATATAAAGGAATCCGATCAAAAGAAGAAAAAACGCCAAGGCGAAGCAAAGAAATCGAAGCAGCCGCAGCAGAAATCGCCTCCACCAACCCCGGGGGCCAGCTCGTTAAAAAGAAAACACCCCCTCGAGGAGGTTGAAATCAATTCCCACGACAGCGGCGTCGACAGCGACGAGAAAATTCAACCGGATTTAAAGAAAAAAAGACGCGATCGGGGAGAATCCGAGAACAAAAAAAAGGAAGAGAAAGCGAATTCGGAAAATGAAAAGCTGACCCTAATTTTAAAAACCCACAAAAAATAATGGGTGAACGTGAATAAAACGTGAAATTATTATTATTATTATTATTATTCTATTATTATTATTATTATTATTCATTATTATTATTATTATTATTATTATTATCTATTATTATTTATTATTATTATATTATTTATCTATTATTATTATTATTATTATTATTATATTTATTAAATTATTAATTATTATTGATTATTATTATTATTATTTATTATTATATCTCTTTAGTTAATTAATTATCATCGAATTTTTATGTTAAAAAAATTATGTTAATAATATGTAAATAAAAGTACTCTTCTTATGAAACATTTTTGTTTAATTTTACACAAACCATAAATTACGATTATCCGTAGCATGAATTCCGACGGGAAGAGGAAATTGGCCCCCGTCAAAAATGACGCAATTTTTTCTCGTAGTAAAAAACTTAGAAGCACGTCATCCTTCGACGACGGCGACGACGACGACGACGGCGACGAAGACGAAATATCGGCTCCTATTTTCCTTCCGCACCCCCAGGAGCCCAGTTCGATTTTTTACCCCGAACACGGTTGCAAAGTTTCGACGAGCGAAGATTTCGTAAAAGTCGGGCTGTCCCCCGAAATAAAAAAATTAGCGCCGCACGCTTTGTTCGTTCGTACCAACATCTCCAGTTCCCAGGCGACGGCGGTGTTGCTTATGATGAAACAGTTTTTTCGATATAGAAATATAATCGAAGCGCCGTCGCAGACGCCGCTAGACAATCGAGGGGGGTTCGTCTTAGCGGACGGAACCGGGCTCGGTAAAACCCGAATACTTTCTTCCTTCGTTTATAATGTAACTTCCAGCGGCAGTGCCGGACACGATAGTAGCGCCCGCGGGCCCGAAACTAAAAGCGATTACTCCTTTTTGTGGGTAACCTCTAAAACGGAGTTGTTCGATGACATTTTTAACGAATTACGCTCTACTAATGAGGAAATTTATAAAAGAGTGAATATCTATAAAATAAACGAATATATCGATTTAAAATCGCGGCAATACGACGTCGAAGAAGACGACGACGACGACGACGACGACGACGACACAGGTGCCGTAGCGACCGCCATAGTCTTGACAACGTATAAATTATTGCAAATTAATTTACCCCATTTCCTCAAACCTTTTTTAAATGAGGAAGAAAAGGAGGCGGAGGAGAAAGGCCGGTCTTTTAAAAAATTCGACGCCGTTTTTTTCGACGAATTTCACGCTATAAGAAACACATCCCCGTACTACGGTAAGACTATAATCGCTGGCAAGCCCGCCCCAATGGATTACGTTCAGTTCGCGAGAAAATTATTTCTCGATAGCGATGAACACACAGGGTGTTTCTGGAAACGGTTTAATATAGCCGACGCCGGCGACTTTCTCATCAAATTGTACAAAAAATACTCGTTTTGCGTACTCACGAGCGCCACGCCCTTCACGGAGGATGCGAATTTATCGAGCGTGGAATTCTTGGTGGGGAACGCGCTCCTCTTCGCCTCGGCGGGGGGGGATCGAGAAGGGATAAAAAGTAGGTTTCAAAAATTAAGCCGATACGTAAACGGTTCCTCGGCAAAGGGATCGATCACCATTTTGGAACCGATTTTGAAAATGCTGTATCACCACGGCTCGTACATTAGCAGGGTGATAAGCATGCGCGGGGTCGGTTGTTTTATGAGAAAATTAAAGTTGGACCCGGGAATACGAATGTGTTTTTCGGAGAGTAATCGATACATCAATTATCTGACCAAGATTCGGCAATCTAACTACCGAGACGAGTGGAAAATTGATTCCCGGGGAAAGGAGCTGGACGCGGCCGTCCCTTCACCGTCGATGACTCTATCACCCTTATTCGACGCCGTAAGTGATAGCGAGGAGCTCGAAAAAAAAATGTTCGTAGACTCCGATGGCGATACCGTTTATTACGTCGATGTCGAGGTTAGAAACGCTCTAAGCGCTTTCGGGATAGACGAACGAGCGGTCAGACGAAATCGTGAAGAGCTCGAAAAGGCGCGTTCGTTTCTAATATCTAAAAAAAATCTACTTTGGAGGAAATTCAAAGCCGCGATAGTGTTGTTTTATAAAAATTTAATTTTGAATTCGAAATCCAAAGGGTGCGTTTCTTACATGCTCAAATTGTTTCGGGCGTTCGCGGAAAAGAACAAGAATATCAAGGTCATTTTCGCAACCTCTATCACCGGAGATAACGCTTTAGTTAATAGTAGCAAAAAAATAACTAATTTGTTCGAAAGAAGGAGAAGAAAAAAGAGGCGACTGCGCGTCACCATCGGCGATCTCGAAGAAGAATCGAGGGTCGAAGACCAATGCGGAGAGGAGGATCAAGAAGAAGAAGAAGAAGAAGAAGAGGAAGAGGAGGGAGTGGAATTATCCGATCGGGGCTGGACCGATGAGGAGCGTGAGCTGGAAGAGATAAAGCGATTCGCGTTTTGCACGGCTTGTCAAAATTATTACTCCACAGAAGATAGCGACAGCGAAGGAAACGCTACCTCTGGTAGCAGCGTCGAGTGCGTGGGAAGCCATTCGGCGTTCTTTCCTAACGCCACCTCCTATCAACTCGTAGATATGTATAGGACGATGCTTACGATTTCGTTGATAATGTCCGTCACGGAAGAACTATCTACCTACGCGCTCCCGATAAATCTTCCCGCACCGCCGCTCCTTTCTTCGTCGAATAAAAAAAACGAGGAACAACCTCATCATAGAAAAAACCTAACACTTAGGGTATTCGCTCCGTTCACCCCACCCGAATCGTTACTGAGGTGTATGCCAGCCTCGTTCATAGATTACGTGATCAACGGACTCGGAAGAAAGTCTTGTAAAGAAGTTACGAACAGGTCGCTCATGCAGATTCGCGATTCGAAAAATTCGGGCTGTTATTTTATAGCCCCCAACACGGAAAATAAAAAATTCAATAAATCCATCGACGCCTTTAATAACGATCCTCGAATAAAATCGATCGTCGTGAGTAATAGGGGCAGTACCGGAATAAATCTGCACGATAGCAACCGAAATAAATCCAAAGCCCAAAGACTCCATTTGTTTTGCGATTTTCCTTACAGCTCCTCTAAGGTGTTTCAGCACATGGGTAGGAGCCATCGGACGAACCAGTCCACCAAGCCCACGTACACGATTTTCACCCTCGACTCGTTCGCGCCCCGAAGAAAGATTTTCGACGATTTTGAAAAAACGACTGGGTGATCAAAGAGCGGGCGTCTTTTCCAATCGCTATTGCGACGTCGTCACCGACATTTTCGAGACCGACGACTATGATAGCGATCACCGAGGAGGGAGGAAAGCGTTTTCGCCGTCGTCGTCGTCTTCGTCGTCGTCTTCGGAGGAAACCGTAAACAAATTGGGAGTTTTTAGGCTCATTCTCTGCTCGATCCTTTTCCTTTCGGGCGGCTTTCGAATCCCGAGGAACGAATATAATACGTTCCCCGGAAGAGACGGCCATCGCGAGCTCTATTTCCCGTCCGGCCTTAAACGAAATCGTCTTAAGAAGTATATCGATAATAGGTGCTCCGAATTATTCCGAGAAAACGCGAATTTATTCTCAACCTGGGCTTATTTTTATATGACTTTGCATTTTACCCATTTTCTCATAAAGAGGAGGAAGGATATCGTCGCCTACGCGCTCCTCGAGCCCTTCGTTGACGATTTAAATCGTAACGTGTACGCGCGGTGGAGCAAAAAGATCATTCGCGAAATCGATGCTACCTGTAGCGCGAGCGTCAAAAATGCAGGTCAGGCGAAAATATTAAACATGATAATGTATTCTCCGCCGAGATTTCAAAGGTTATTTTTCCTCGTCCAAAAAAGCTCTTGTTCGTGGTTTTTAAAAAATATCCTCGTCAAAGAAAAATTTCTGACCAGGAAACACAACATCACGTGCGGAGAAGTCGTCGGCGGCGATACGTATAGCGAAAATCATTTTAAAATTTACGTTAAAATATTGAACGGCGAATTAATCGATATGCTACGGAGCGAGAAAATAATCGTTTCGAATTTAAACGCGCTTTTGTACAACGACTACACTTCCGCTTTCAACGCTCTATTACGCTTTAATGACAAAAACGACACTCCGAAAATAAGGAATAATTGGCTAATTTTTAGGTTATTAACGAAAGAGGGCTCGTCGTTTGCCGATTACGAGTACAGATACGCTCTGTATCGGTATCGGCCGGAAAAGTGATTTCCGAAGCGTGCGTCCAAAACCAAACACACGTACACACACACACACACACAACATATATATATACGCTCTGAATAGAATTTTATAATAAAATATAATAAATATAATATATATAATATATATATAAGGGAGTGGATATATATATAATATATATTATTTTATATTATAGATATAATATATATAAATATTATATATCTATATATATATATATATATCTAATATAACGCGTTGGAATAGAAAAGTTATTTAGGTGAATGAAACGAGCAGCGTTACGTTTTATATAAACTTTATTAATTTTAATTAAACTAATTTTTCATTATTATAAGAGGTGACGATTTATTAACCGGCGGGTCACCAACGGAACGGAGTGGCCTGGTTGAATGAAGCTTTTGAAAAAAGTTTCTTCTCGGTGATAGCTTTTAGGAACTCTAGTTTAAACTAATAAAAGCGTCGGACGAATTGACTGGTGATCGTGACGATGTTTTTGAATATGTCGTGTCAATTCTATTTTTTTAAATAAATTTTTATCCAATTTATCGTGTTTATTTTTTATTTTCTCCCTCTGTAGGTTTGCTACTACTGCTACTACTACTGCCACTACTATCATTTTGAACGCCGATAAGTTTTTCGTCGGTTGATGAAAAAAATAATAGTTTTATTTTGTCGTTAAACTTTAAACTTTGCAAATGTTTGATGTTTTGCGGGCTTATTTTATCTTTTATGGTAGCCCAGGAATCGTGTTCGTCTTTGATGAACAAACCCAAAATTAGTTTTATGAACACAGCTATTAAAAAGTAGAAACCAGTCACGAGTAACAAGCTTTTAAAAATCGACTGTTCCGTCTGTATTTTAACGAAATGGTTTCTCTCAAAACCATCGATCATATTTGTATCGTATTTTTTGGCGAGAGAAATATAATAATAAAAAAAGATAATTTTTAAGGAAGGAATATAAAAAAAATAAAATTAAAGGATTCAGAAAAAATATTTATTATCGATTAATCGACTCATTGTATAATAACATTTAATATTTTCATATTTCGCGATGAGGAAATTGAAACGTCCGCCAAATATATAATACGCTTCAAAAGATCTTCTTTTCCGGAATGTTTTTCGTGCGCGATAACGAAAGTATAGCTATAAAATGCGCACTCGCTGTTCCCCTTTTTCGAGCAACACAGCTTACAGCGTCTCGTCTCTCGCGGCCAACGTTTTTCGGCGAAATTTTCTTTGCCGTAGAAAAAAGTTTTTAACTTGCTCGAGATTTCGGCGAGATTTTTATCGGTATTGCATAATAATAGCGTTATATTGCTACATATTTCGTAATTTTCGAAATGTCGATTATAATTCAGCGATATTCGTCGAAGCAACGTTTCGACGAAAAGTCTTTTAAAATTTATTTTGCTTTTAACGCAAGAAGAACACTCGAAAAACGTTTTTCTGGAACACGAACAATCGGCAATATCTTTAAAATTGAAATTGTCGACCAAGGGCGCGAGAAAATTATATATAGCTCTTTTTTTGCTAGTTTTAGAAAACGAGAGCGGTAAAATAATGATAACGAAATTCTTCTGGGTTCGATTACCGTCGCTGAGACTACACTTGGTTTTGAAATAGTTTGAAAAAATACCGCTACTGTTCGCTTTACATTTTTTTTGGTCGTTTTCTCCGCCACGCGAACACTTTACGCGAATCGTGTCGATTTTAATTTTAGGCATTTATTTAACCGTTCACTTTCTCTTTAGAAGCGAGATTTACCAAACTTTTTAAACCATTTGTCGTAGAAGAAGAAGAAGAAGAAGCGGAAGTATTCCTAACCACCACGACTACCATTAGGAACAATATAACGAGAATAAAGATGCTCATACCGCTGAATCCAATTAGTGGAAAATACTGTTTGCCCGGCATAGGCATCGATGGTTCTTTTTCATCGTTCATGGCGCGAGTGAGATTTAATCGATCAGTCAGTCTCTTGAATTAATAATTTAGGTAGAATTGTCGTGAGGGGAGAAGTAAATTGGCTTCGATTAAATTTAATTAATTATCGTGGGAAAAGATAATTTTTCAAAATGAAGATTCCAATAATATATTTATTACCGATACTAATTATTGTCCGTTTAAATTATTAAAAAACGTAATTATTTTGATCCAAATAAATTATTATAGATAATATAAAAATGTAGAGAAAATTTATTTAACTCCGTTTGATTCGAAAATAATTTACAAAAAAATAAATCAAATTTAAAATACGCGAATTTAAAAGAACAAACGCCGACGGATGACGATGATGAATTCGGCGCAATTCACCGACGAAGATTTCATTAACGCCGAAAAATACGCCAAGTTGGCTACCGAACAGGAGAAATACAAGCTGGCGAAAATATCAAATTCTAACTTTTTCAAAGCTCTGAGAATTAAGAACACCGGCCGCGAGGGGTGGATACAGAATGGCGTGTATTTAGAAAAAGATCAACCGGTGACCGGTTTCTTAGAAATCGAAATCGACCCGGAGGATCTTGACTGCGAATCCGTTTCGTGTTTTCCGAACGATCCGAACAAATATTCGGCGAAAAAAGAAGACGTCGCTGACGACGACGACGACGACGACGAGGAACAACGGGAGTCGGTAGCATGCGATTTTTGGAATTCGGTAGAAAGAAAGGTAGAGAGTGGCGGCGTTAGTTTCAAAGCTTGCCAATCGGCGTGTTTCGACATAGATATGGAAATTAATAAAGAGAGCGGTAAACCCGTTCCGAGAGGAACCTTGTATATTCAAAAAAAGGGAGAAAGCTTTTGCCGCGCCATTAATCAGCAACTTTTAATATTCGCCACTATCCCCGAAAGCAGGTTCTCCGCCTCCGGGAAAAAGATCGACGGGTACAACACGAGAGATGTTCCTCCGTTTAATATAACCGACGAAACCTATAGCAGATTCGAAATCACGTACGAGTACTGCAATTATTTCAAACAAAAATTCGACAGCGCGGAAAAGGATTGCTTTGTCCCTCTCGGTGCTAAGATCTCCGAGCTCTTCGTCGGTCGAGTAATTACCAATTTTTTCCTCGGGTCCGATTCGAAAGCATTGAGGGAAAGTCTTCCTCGATTCACCGTTACGGGTGGCAGCGCTAGTAGCCGCGGCCTAGGAGGAGATGTAGGAGATGGTAAATCCAACATCCCCGAAGTCCGTGAGAAAGTGAATGTCCCGTCTTGGTTGGGAAACAAAAATCCTTTCGCCGCCGCTTCCGCCGCCGAAGACGACGTCGACGACATTCCTTCCCATTTTCCCTTCGCGTCAAAATTATTAAAAGAAGGCGTTCCGAAGAGCGCGTTGAACGACGATAATTTTCCTCTAGAGGGAGTTTGCGGAGAGGTTTTTACCGTATTAACGAATTTGATCGTGCAAGCCGAACATTTCGGATACACGGAAACGGAACTAAAGAAAGTCTTTCTAGCGGAAATCGAGAAAAGTTCGAGTGGTAAAAACGCGAAGGAAAAAGAGCGAGAAGAACTTAAAGTGTGGCTCGATATATTTTTCCGCTTTAGACGATTCGTGGTGAATTACTTTCGTAAAAACCGAAATCACACCACTACCCGTAAAAGGGCAAACGCCGCCGTCGTAGAGACCGAGGCCTCCTTCCGGTCGACCCACGAACTCACTTTCTTCGAATCATCGCCGTCGCCGTCGCCGTCGCCGTCGTTTTTCGCTAAATCCGCATTTGCAGCAGCAGCACCAGCTACGCCGGCCGTTATCTTGAATAACGTTCACGAACCGGATAGAAATTTTGAAAATTTTTATCCCGAATACAGTTTAAAAATGATAAAATTACCAAACTCTGGGAAAGCCACGACGGATTTAAAACCCATCGCGCACGTACCGACTAAGAAGGATCCGTGGAAAGAGTTTTGGAAAGAACCCGTCGGAAATATCGCGATAGCTATGTGGAAAGACACGGTTTCCCTTTTCACGCAGAAAGATTTCACGTGGTATCAAAATATGGTCGTCGGGGTGGCCGCAGACGCCGCGGTGAGCGTACTGCTCAAACGTTCGGCGACTTTGAGCAGAAAACTAGTAGAAAAACTATCCTTGGAGACGATTCACAATCTAAGCGTCAAAGCGGGACGCTACGGGTCTCGAGTGGCGGGAAGGATAATTTCCAAGAGCTTGGTGAGTTTCGCCGGTCGAAAACTGACAGCGATGATTATATCTACGGCAGTTCGCACGTCTTTGATGATGCTGTAAGTTCTCTTTTTTTTAACCGAATTGATCGCTACCATAGTCGCGCTTCTTCTCATTTGAGCGTCTATGATGTAATCGATTATGTCTTTCGGGGAAAAGGGAGCGGTTTCGGAATCGACGAGTTTCATATTCTCCTTGAAAAAGGTTCGGTAAGAGACGATGTAGTTTTCTAAATCTTCCTTAGATCGCTTTTCGTTCAACCACTCCTGTCTAAACACGAGATCCAAAACGAGGCCGATTATGGAAACGATCATTAAAACGGCCGCGGCTACGTTGAAGGCAACCGTCGCTAAACTCGCGAGCAGCTTCAGCATCATCAAAGACGTGCGAACTGCCGTAGATATAATCATCGCTGTCAGTTTTCGACCGGCGAAACTCACCAAGCTCTTGGAAATTATCCTTCCCGCCACTCGAGACCCGTAGCGTCCCGCTTTGACGCTTAGATTGTGAATCGTCTCCAAGGATAGTTTTTCTACTAGTTTTCTGCTCAAAGTCGCCGAACGTTTGAGCAGTACGCTCACCGCGGCGTCTGCGGCCACCCCGACGACCATATTTTGATACCACGTGAAATCTTTCTGCGTGAAAAGGGAAACCGTGTCTTTCCACATAGCTATCGCGATATTTCCGACGGGTTCTTTCCAAAACTCTTTCCACGGATCTTTCTTAGTCGGTACGTGCGCGATGGGTTTTAAATCCGTCGTGGCTTTCCCAGAGTTTGGTAATTTTATCATTTTTAAACTGTATTCGGGATAAAAATTTTCAAAATTTCTATCCGGTTCGTGAACGTTATTCAAGATAACGGCCGGCGTAGCTGGTGCTGCTGCTGCAAATGCGGATTTAGCGAAAAACGACGGCGACGGCGACGGCGACGGCGATGATTCGAAGAAAGTGAGTTCGTGGGTCGACCGGAAGGAGGCCTCGGTCTCTACGACGGCGGCGTTTGCCCTTTTACGGGTAGTGGTGTGATTTCGGTTTTTACGAAAGTAATTCACCACGAATCGTCTAAAGCGGAAAAATATATCGAGCCACACTTTAAGTTCTTCTCGCTCTTTTTCCTTCGCGTTTTTACCACTCGAACTTTTCTCGATTTCCGCTAGAAAGACTTTCTTTAGTTCCGTTTCCGTGTATCCGAAATGTTCGGCTTGCACGATCAAATTCGTTAATACGGTAAAAACCTCTCCGCAAACTCCCTCTAGAGGAAAATTATCGTCGTTCAGCGCGCTCTTCGGAACGCCTTCTTTTAATAATTTTGACGCGAAGGGAAAATGGGAAGGAATTTCGTCGACGTCGTTTTCGGCGGCGGCGGCGGCGACGAAAGGATTTTTGTTTTCCAACCAAGAAGGGACATTCACTTTCTCACGAACTTCGGGGATGTTGGATTTACCATCTCCTACATCTCCTCCTAGGCCGCGGCTACTAGCGCTGCCACCCGTAACGGTGAATCGAGGAAGACTTTCCCTCAATGCTTTCGAATCGGACCCGAGGAAAAAATTGGTAATTACTCGACCGACGAAGAGCTCGGAGATCTTAGCACCGAGAGGGACAAAGCAATCCTTTTCCGCGCTGTCGAATTTTTGTTTGAAATAATTGCAGTACTCGTACGTGATTTCGAATCTGCTATAGGTTTCGTCGGTTATATTAAACGGAGGAACATCTCTCGTGTTGTACCCGTCGATCTTTTTCCCGGAGGCGGAGAACCTGCTTTCGGGGATAGTGGCGAATATTAAAAGTTGCTGATTAATGGCGCGGCAAACTATTCAAACTTTGTTTTGAGCATATAACAGTAGGAGTATGCTTCAGGGAAACGTTTATCTAGCTCTCTTTATATATTTCCAATATCTAAGTGGTCGTAAAAACAGGGGATCGAAATGTGGGGTCTAAGCATTTGATACGCGCTAACATGAACAGGCTAACTCTCTCTTGAATACCTTATGTCTTATTTTGCTGATACCAGAGAGTTAATTCACAATAAATGTGCATATGGGTAATTTTGGTAAAGCATACTGAGTGTTACGTTGTAGCGGTGAGATTCGAGATGGATTCGCTCTGGAGACGTGTCGGTTCTTATATATTGACAGATAAAGTTGGTTGCTTGCTTTGAGCGAGGAGTGGTATGTACGGGTAGACTGATCGTACGAGCGGATATTTCGCATCCAAGGTTTATATTCTATCGGTTGCATTGAGAGAGAATTATATTCGAGAGTACTCGTAGCAACATAAGATTAAAATGCTATGTAATTATCTACATATGCATCGCCAATATCTGTTTAATTCCAAGCCCTCGCGGCCGGTGTTTTCTTATGTTTGAGAAGATTTGTGAAAAGAGATTAGAAGGTGGAGATATATATGAATTACGACTCTCAAGGATATTGGGTGTGTATTACCTGGATCGGATTTACCAATCTTGAAAGGGTCGTTATGTCTTGTGGACGGTTGAATAATTGGATGAGTCTTGTTGGGTTGCGTGGTGGACTAGAGGAGCGATCTCACTGGGATTCTGATAACATCTAGATACACAAAGTCTATGTGGGGTGAACGATACGGTGCACACCGCCGTGTGCGTGGATATCGTGTAATTATAATGTTACTTGTATCTATTGCAGGTATATGTTAACTACGTATTTTGATACTTTTTTTAGAGTCCATTATTTTTCGGACTCCACGAGATATTATAGAAAGTGAGGATAAAGAGCATTTGTAGTTATTTATATTACTAATAATTTAATTCTTTGGGTATTATTAACACAAATATTTTCATGGTATATGTCGATTTGAGTTACACGTGTATTGAATCGTAATATCTGTCCATGAGAGTGAGGAACTGTGAAAATGGTGAGATAGCTATAGAATTAATACGTATTTACGATGAATATTGTATTCAATGGATTTATGGGCAGGCACGTTTGCCGTTCATGCGGCTGCTCACTGCCCCCTACTCATCATATATTGATGTCGGAGAGATTTACTGTAAGAGAATTTGAGAGGACAATGTGTGGGTTACAACATCGTAGACTCTCTCTGATGCGAAAGAAGAACACCGGACATGAGTGCCTTAATTGCGTCAGAACGTTGTTCCTATCATTGGTAGTTCACGCAACGGTTTATGGGATATTAAACTTTCTTTTCTTTCATTCTATTGTATTCATAATGGTTCTGTGTTCGAATCTTTTCAGCTTCTTCTTCTTCTTCTTCTACACGACATGGTTTACTAGGTTAGATGATAAACATTATTTTCGGCTTCTCTACACGACGAAATACGGACAAACGGGTATAAAAATACATGGCTAAAAATTAAAAAATCGGGTTACCATACGATTACGCCGACTCACAAAGATGTGAATGCGCGGGGAGAGGAAGGAGGAGCCAGTTATATGCTGTCTGTTGATATACAACAGTATATATCAGAGCTAGCACCGTGCGTATATCGGTTAATCATTATTTTACCGCGAGGGCAGGCTCGTTTTCGGAAGAATCTAGCATAAATATAAATGAAGTCTATTATAGTAATTTTTCTCGCACCCTTGGTCAACAAATTTCAATTTTAAAAGATATTCGATTGTTCGTAGTTTACACAGAAAAACGACTGTTTGCTCACGCGATTTCTTTGCCTCGTTTATTATAGTGTCTAATATAATACCTTTTGTTTGGTCTGTGAGAGTCGAACAGTGCTTTCAGAAAAGAGAAGTCATGAGTTGAGCTGAATTATATCGAGAATTTTCGAATAAATATCAACGAGAGAAGTAATGTTAGTAATATACGACTATTTTAATAGCAAAACCGATAAAAATGATCTCCGATCTCGAGAAAGAAAGTAAGTGAAAAAAACAATTACTTTTTAATGCTCGGAGCTAAGATACTTTTTCGGCCTGAAATCGTAATAGGACGATGGGAAGAGAAAACGTAGAGCATGTAAAGGGACTACTGTGTGAATTTGCTTTCGAATAAAAAAGGAACGAGACAGGAGGAGGTTGGCATTTTATGCTTCTTTCGTTATCAGCGACAACGAAAAGAAAATTCGAGAGAAAGAAGTATCGAATTAAGAGACGATAATAGTGAATGTAATCTCATGGACGGACTTCGAATTTCCCTCACGGGGCGAAATCAAACATAAGAAAATAATAAGGATGTATTATTATGCTTGAATTATATAGAGTAATTAAATAAATATATGAGTATTTATCTGAAAAAATCCTTGTTAAATATGTTAATTTCTCGAGTATTCCTATCTGATTAAATTATTATTATTTATATTATTCTTATAAATTTTCTCTCGTTCTCCAACATAAAATCGATCAATATAAGTGATACGGATGGGGTTTTGAGAAACATTTAGTTAATCACGGACGTGAACAGTCGATTGTTAAAAGCTGGTTACTCGTGCTGTTTCTACTTTTTTACATAGCTGTGTTCAAGATAAAAATATTGACTAAATTTTTGTGTTTGTGTGTTACATATCAAAAGTCGAACACTATTTTTGGCTAATACATATAAAGAGTAATAATGATTAGCCCGCAATACATCAAACTTATGGTCAAAGTCTTTAAAGTTCTCATACGAACAAAATAAAACTATTCATTTTTTTTCATCAACCGACACGAAAACGAAATATCGGCGTTTCAAAATGCTAGTGTAGTTGGCATAGTAGCTAGCAGTAGTAGTAGCTTAAACCTATGGATTGGGGGAGTATAAATGTAATATATGAACATAAGCGCAGCAGTATCGGAAAAAAAGTTAGTGTTGACTACTCTTCTACAATATATTGAAAGATTTAACAGAGCAATATTCAAAAACAGCGTCTAACGAATCCTATCACACATAGTCCTCACAGTAATACAAGTCTCGTACGCTCTTATTTTGAATTTGCAGAGATTCCTTAAACGCTATATACTACGCAAAGAGGAGAATAGATACTGTGATGAATTATGAGCGACATACTTTTTTCACGAAGAATGTCAAAAACCATTTGGTCACACTCTCATGCGACAGACTCACACACGATGTGAGCGTTAATAAAAATCGTCACATCTTATATATTAAAAATAATACTAAAGTTAATTAATACTAATTAATGGGTAAGATATAGTAACACAAACGTACGCTGGACTATTCTAGATTCAACTAATTATACGGAAGCTTAATTCAAAGTGAGCGACATCTAAAATGTTACCTGCATACCATTCTTATTTATGAATATAATAATAATAACTTCATATACAGATCAAATAATATACATCACAATGATATTATTGATACTAGTTAGCTTCTTTATTATAGCTATTATTAATTAAAATTTTAAAAAGCGTATATCTTTGGCTTAGGAAAGCGTTCAGCTAAATTACAGAAATAAAGAGTTATAAATAGAACAGTTTACTCTAATATTGTAGTTTCTAGACTGGTGCTTTCAAGAGTTATGATAAATTTCTCCATTAATTATAATCTTCTAAAATATTAACTATGCTGATGAATCTATATCAAAGTTTAGTGTTGGTATTTTCCATTTTGGATAGGATGTGTGATTGTTCTTTGGTGTTTAGCGAGAGTCAGGACCACAAGACAAGTCTTTCGGCGGGCACGAGAGATCGTCACTTTTATTTCACGAGTCTCCAGAAGCTTGAAGCATTACTGCCAGTGGATTTCTTATGCAGTCTTCGTGGTGCGTTCTCCGGGAGGACGGAGGAGAGCACAGACTTGCTAATAGAGAGACACTGCAGCATCGCCCATAGAGAATATGTTGGCGAGCCGAGTTGCTCATGGATCCCTGATTGGAAGCCAGTTACTTGTTCGGAAATGGGCTCGTCTGGCTCATTTGTCTCACCACGATTGTGACTCGTGGTTTTTGGCGGGCGACCTGTTTCGTTTGTCGCCACCCGGCGCGTTTTCCATCGCACGATTATTTTTTCGCTTTCCGGTAGCCTTCGGAATTCGATTCGCGGCCGTTCATATTTTACCGGTCGCTTAACGCCATGATTTCGCTTAAGTCGTGCGTGCCGCGAGACACTTGCTCGCCGTGAGTGATTTTGTGTTTCCTGAGTCACTTTTCCTTTGACGACGGACTCTTTTTTCATAATACACCACGCCGAAGCTTTTTTTGGACGAAGGAAAAATAAACGCTCTTGAGAATTCGGGGAAGAAATACATTCATGTTTAATATTTTCGCCTGACCTGCATTTTTGACGCTCGCGCTACAGGTAGCATCGATTTCGCGAATGATCTTTTTGCTCCACCGCGCGTACACGTTACGATTTAAATCGTCAACGAAGGGCTCGAGGAGCGCGTAGGCGACGATATCCTTCCTCCTCTTTATGAGAAAATGGGTAAAATGCAAAGTCATATAAAAATAAGCCCAGGTTGAGAATAAATTCGCGTTTTCTCGGAATAATTCGGAGCACCTATTATCGATATACTTCTTAAGACGATTTCGTTTAAGGCCGGACGGGAAATAGAGCTCGCGATGGCCGTCTCTTCCGGGGAACGTATTATATTCGTTCCTCGGGATTCGAAAGCCGCCCGAAAGGAAAAGGATCGAGCAGAGAATGAGCCTAAAAACTCCCAATTTGTTTACGGTTTCCTCCGAAGACGACGACGAAGACGACGACGACGGCGAAAACGCTTTCCTCCCTCCTCGGTGATCGCTATCATAGTCGTCGGTCTCGAAAATGTCGGTGACGACGTCGCAATAGCGATTGGAAAAGACGCCCGCTCTTTGATCACCCAGTCGTTTTTTCAAAATCGTCGAAAATCTTTCTTCGGTCGCGAACGAGTCGAGGGTGAAAATCGTGTACGTGGGCTTGGTGGACTGGTTCGTCCGATGGCTCCTACCCATGTGCTGAAACACCTTAGAGGAGCTGTAAGGAAAATCGCAAAACAAATGGAGTCTTTGGGCTTTGGATTTATTTCGGTTGCTATCGTGCAGATTTATTCCGGTACTGCCCCTATTACTCACGACGATCGATTTTATTCGAGGATCGTTATTAAAGGCGTCGATGGATTTATTGAATTTTTTATTTTCCGTGTTGGGGGCTATAAAATAACAGCCCGAATTTTTCGAATCGCGAATCTGCATGAGCGACCTGTTCGTAACTTCTTTACAAGACTTTCTTCCGAGTCCGTTGATCACGTAATCTATGAACGAGGCTGGCATACACCTCAGTAACGATTCGGGTGGGGTGAACGGAGCGAATACCCTAAGTGTTAGGTTTTTTCTATGATAAGGCGGTTCCTCGATTTTTTTATTCGACGAAGAAAGGAGCGGCGGTGCGGGAAGATTTATCGGGAGCGCGTAGGTAGATAGTTCTTCCGTGACGGACATTATCAACGAAATCGTAAGCATCGTCCTATACATATCTACGAGTTGATAGGAGGTGGCGTTAGGAAAGAACGCCGAATGGCTTCCCACGCACTCGACGCTGCTACCAGAGGTAGCGTTTCCTTCGCTGTCGCTATCTTCTGTGGAGTAATAATTTTGACAAGCCGTGCAAAACGCGAATCGCTTTATCTCTTCCAGCTCACGCTCCTCATCGGTCCAGCCCCGATCGGATAATTCCACTCCCTCCTCTTCCTCTTCTTCTTCTTCTTCTTCTTCTTGATCCTCCTCTCCGCATTGGTCTTCGACCCTCGATTCTTCTTCGAGATCGCCGATGGTGACGCGCAGTCGCCTCTTTTTTCTTCTCCTTCTTTCGAACAAATTAGTTATTTTTTTGCTACTATTAACTAAAGCGTTATCTCCGGTGATAGAGGTTGCGAAAATGACCTTGATATTCTTGTTCTTTTCCGCGAACGCCCGAAACAATTTGAGCATGTAAGAAACGCACCCTTTGGATTTCGAATTCAAAATTAAATTTTTATAAAACAACACTATCGCGGCTTTGAATTTCCTCCAAAGTAGATTTTTTTTAGATATTAGAAACGAACGCGCCTTTTCGAGCTCTTCACGATTTCGTCTGACCGCTCGTTCGTCTATCCCGAAAGCGCTTAGAGCGTTTCTAACCTCGACATCGACGTAATAAACGGTATCGCCATCGGAGTCTACGAACATTTTTTTTTCGAGCTCCTCGCTATCACTTACGGCGTCGAATAAGGGTGATAGAGTCATCGACGGTGAAGGGACGGCCGCGTCCAGCTCCTTTCCCCGGGAATCAATTTTCCACTCGTCTCGGTAGTTAGATTGCCGAATCTTGGTCAGATAATTGATGTATCGATTACTCTCCGAAAAACACATTCGTATTCCCGGGTCCAACTTTAATTTTCTCATAAAACAACCGACCCCGCGCATGCTTATCACCCTGCTAATGTACGAGCCGTGGTGATACAGCATTTTCAAAATCGGTTCCAAAATGGTGATCGATCCCTTTGCCGAGGAACCGTTTACGTATCGGCTTAATTTTTGAAACCTACTTTTTATCCCTTCTCGATCCCCCCCCGCCGAGGCGAAGAGGAGCGCGTTCCCCACCAAGAATTCCACGCTCGATAAATTCGCATCCTCCGTGAAGGGCGTGGCGCTCGTGAGTACGCAAAACGAGTATTTTTTGTACAATTTGATGAGAAAGTCGCCGGCGTCGGCTATATTAAACCGTTTCCAGAAACACCCTGTGTTTTCATCGCTATCGAGAAATAATTTTCTCGCGAACTGAACGTAATCCATTGGGGCGGGCTTGCCAGCGATTATAGTCTTACCGTAGTACGGAGATGTGTTTCTTATAGCGTGAAATTCGTCGAAAAAAACGGCGTCGAATTTTTTAAAAGACCGGCCTTTCTCCTCCGCCTCCTTTTCTTCCTCATTTAAAAAAGGTTTGAGGAAATGGGGTAAATTAATTTGCAATAATTTATACGTTGTCAAGACTATGGCGGTCGCTACGGCACCTGTGTCGTCGTCGTCGTCGTCGTCGTCGTCGTCTTCTTCGACGTCGTATTGCCGCGATTTTAAATCGATATATTCGTTTATTTTATAGATATTCACTCTTTTATAAATTTCCTCATTAGTAGAGCGTAATTCGTTAAAAATGTCATCGAACAACTCCGTTTTCGAGGTTACCCACAAAAAGGAGTAATCGCTTTTAGTTTCGGGCCCGCGGGCGCTACTATCGTGTCCGGCACTGCCGCTGGAAGTTACATTATAAACGAAGGAAGAAAGTATTCGGGTTTTACCGAGCCCGGTTCCGTCCGCTAAGACGAACCCCCCTCGATTGTCTAGCGGCGTCTGCGACGGCGCTTCGATTATATTTCTATATCGAAAAAACTGTTTCATCATAAGCAACACCGCCGTCGCCTGAGAGCTAGAGATGTTGGTGTGAACGAACAAAGCGTGAGGCATTAAATTTTTAATTTCCGGAGACAGCCCTATTTTTACGAAATCTTCGCTAGTCGAAACTTTGCAAACGTGTTCGGGGTAAAAAATCGAACTGGGCTCCTGGGGGTGCGGAAGGAAAATAGGAGCCGATATTTCGTCTTCGTCGCCGTCGTCGTCGTCGTCGCCGTCGTCGAAGGATGACGTGCTTCTAAGTTTTTTACTACGAGAAAAAATTGCGTCATTTTTGACGGGGGCCAATTTCCTCTTCCCGTCGGAATTCATGCTACGATAATGCGTAATTATGGTTGTGTAAATTACCAAAAATGTTTCGATAAGAAGAGTAACTTTTATTACATATTTTAAACATAATTTTTAACATTTTATTAACGGTTTATTTATTATAACAAGATATAATATAATAAAATAATAATAATTAATAATAATAATATAATATAAATATAGATAATATAATAATAATTATATATAATAATAATATAATAATAATATAATTATATAATACATAATAATATATAATAATATAATAATAATATTATAATAACTAATCAATAATTTCGTTTTTTCACGTTTCACACCATTATTTTTGTGGTTTTTTAAAATTGGGTCAGCTTTTCATTTTCGAATTCGCTTTCTCTCCTTTTTTTTTGTTCTCGGATTTCTCCCCGATCGCGTCTTTTTTTCTTTAAATCCGGTTGAATTTTCTCGTCGCTGTCGACGCCGCTGTCGTGGGAATTGATTTCAACCTCCTCGAGGGGGTGTTTTCTTTTTAACGAGCTGGCCCCCGGGGTTGGTGGAGGCGATTTCTGCTGCGGCTGCTTCGATTTCTTTGCTTCGCCTTCGCGTTTTTTCTTCTTTTGATCGGATTCCTTTATATCTTCCGGAAAATTATTGCTTCGAATAATATCTTTTTCTCCCAGCATCTCCAAATCTGGCATGTCCATTAATCGATGTCGTTTTCGCGATTTTTCTTCGCCTTCTAACCTATCACTCTTCTTTTTGTTTATAGGTAGTGGATTTTCTTCCGACGAGTTCTCATTGCCTCCACCGCCGCGACCTTGAGCAATTTCTACCAAATCGCGGTGTTTCCTTTTCGAGGCATCGGACGATTGTTGCTGCTGCTGCTGCTGCTGCTGCTGCTGCTGCTGCTGCTGCCGCTGGTGATGCTCTATCCTTCCGTGCGCCTTTATTATATCACTAAGCGTATTTACACTCGGATTTGAAGCAGCGACAACTTCGCGTTCCTTATTCGAATCGATATTGCTCTTTTTCTTCTTCTTCTTCAAGCCTTGATTCGATTCAAAGGCATCGGGTTTTTTCACACCCGGACCAACTTCTCTAACAAAAGTATCTTCTTCTTCTTCTTCTTCTTTTTCTTTTTCTTCTACTCCTTCTTCAATTTCGCCATCCTCTCTTTCGAGGAATGAAACTTCGATGCCTTGGATGCCGCTGCCGCTGCCACTACCACTGCGGTCTTTTTTATTCGCGCGTTTCTTTTCCATTTTCGGCTTTTTGGCGATTTTACGATTTTTATTCTTATCGGGCTCGGGGTCCACGTAAATCCGTTTACTCTCTTTCCTAATTTCCGCGAACCTGGACGGTATTTGATAGTACGGCGTCTCGATCATCTTAACGTATATAATACGTTTACTCCAAATATCGTGAATGTTGATAAATTCGAGGTCGCTCCAGGAACCGCACCCGAGATCGAAATCATCGCCGTGGGCAGCGGCGCGCGAAAGCTTCAGAGGATTTGAACGTTCACTCGCTCGTAATTTCTCTATATTTTTAGTAAATTTGCGGTACTTTTTTGACACCTCTTTCTTTAATTTCTTTGTGTCTTCTCCTTCTCCTTTTTGTTCTTGTTTCTTTTCTTCTTCGTCTAGTAGCCGGGCTGTCGTCGTCGCTGTTGTCGAAGGGTAGTTCGATTTGCGTCGCTTCTTGAAATAAGCTATCGTCATCATTTTCGTCTTCGCTCAATTCGTGTTCGAGAAAAGCGTCGAAACCCAGACGAAAAAATCGTTCGAACTCTCTAATCCGTTCAAAGTTATCGTTTATAAAGACGGTTTTTAATTCCCTTAAACCGAACCCGTCTTTTTCCGAATCGTATTCTGCAGAATTGAGTCTCGCCTCGTATTTTTCCGCACAATCCTTAAATAAAACACTAAAGGGTTTATCGCGCTTTGAAAATGGCGTGCATCCTATTCCGCTGGGTTTCTTAGATTCTTCGTATTTGTTATCGAATTCGGCTCGTAAATTTCGATAAATGGCTTTCTTCCCGTTAATTTCGGATTTCTCGAGTCCCAAGATATCGGACAAGTACGACTTAAAGATATTCGATCGGCCCGACGCCATGTTGAAGA